>JAWPHD010014639.1:0-59978 GCA_037043455.1 Cyrtodaria siliqua
CACCCCAACTTGAAAATCTAATATATATATATTTTATTTGACATATTTCTGTGTTGTTTTAGTCAATTCTTACACATATATGTTGCAACCTTCCCCGCCCCCACCCCCCAGCCCGCCACCTCTCCCCACTTCCCCCCACACTTGAAACTTTTTTTTAAATTATTTTTTTTACATATTTCTTTGTTGTTTGAGTCAATTCTTACACATATATGTTGCCCCCTCTCCCCCTCCCCACTCCCTCCCCACCCCCACTCCCAACCCACTCCCGCCTCTCCCACCACCCCACCCCCACTTGAAAATCTATTTTTTTTTGTTTACATATTTCTGTGTTGTTTTAGTCAAATTCTTACACATATATGTTGCACCCACCACCCCACTCCCCCCACTCGAAATATTTTTATTTTTATTTTGTTTTATCATATTTCTGTGTTGTTTTGGTAAATTTTTACATAGCTTCTTACACATATATGTTGCCCTCACCACCCCCCACCCCTCGATGTTTTTTTTTTTTTTTTTAATTACTTGCTCTTTTTTTCATTTTTTTTTTTTTAACGAAATTTGACGAAACTAAGCTGGAAGCATTGGTATGATTTCTAGTTGTGCATATTGCATTTTTTCCCGGTTTGTTGATTTTTGATGGAGTTACGGCCCCTTGACAGTTTTACTTTAAATTTCTTGTCGGCGCTACTCCTCCTAAACGCCTTGTTGGATTTTGACGAAACTTGGCAGGAAGCATCGGTATGATGTCCAGTTGTGCATATCGCGCTTTTGTTCCAGTTCGCTGATTTTTGACGTAGTTATGGCCCTTTGACATTTTTACTTCAAATTTCTTGTTGGCGCTACTTCTCCTAAACGGCTTGTTGGATTTCTATGAAATTTGGCAGGAAGCCTCAGTATGATGTCTAGTCACGGTATATCAATGAAATCTTGGACATGTTCGAAAACCAGCTAGATCTTATTGGTAATGACAGAGTTATGGCCGTTGATTTGTTGAAAAATGCTGTATTGTATTTTCCATCGTTAAATCTGTAGCTACTTCATTTTTTATCTGATCTTTACCAAATTTGTTTAGAATGTTAATATAAACCCCCCACCCATTTGGATGAAATCTCAGAAAGTGGGACAAATTAAACAATACCCATGCCAGACTAGACACAGCAGACTTGTTGCATGATTACAAGGTGAGCGATCTAGGGCCATCTTGGCCCTCTTGTTTTATGTCTTCGTTACTTCCAGGATTTTCACGGATTGCACCGTTTTGGCTGGATAGTCATTAAAGTGCATATCAATAATAGGGAATTGTCATTGCTGGATAGTCATTAAAGTGTATATAAATAATAGGGATTGTTTTGCCTTGATAGTAATTAAAGTGTATATCAACAATAGTGAACTGTTTCGGCTGTATAGTCATTAAATGGTATATCAATATTTGGGAATTGTTTTGCCTTGATAGTAATTTAATATCAGTAATTGGGAATTGGTTTGGCTTGTTAGTCATTAAAAGGTTAATCATTAATAGAGATTTATTTTACCTTGTTAGTCATTCAAGTTTATATCAATAATAGGAAATTGTTTTTGCCTTGATTGTCATTAAATTGTATATAAATAATAGGGATTGTTTTGATAGTAATTAAAGTGTATATCAACAATAGGGAATTGTTTTTGGCCGGATAGTCATTTAAGTGTATATCAATAATAGGGAATTGTTTTGGGTGGATAGTCGTGTATATCAGTAATAGGAAATTGTTTTGCCTTGATTGTCATTAAAGTGTATATCAGTAATAGGGAATTGTTATAGCTGGATGAGCATGTATTTATCATATATTTGCCTATAAATATTTTGTTTTTGAATATACAGTACAACATAGACCTAGCTAGTCATATCAATCAGGATTTCATTGCCGGCAATAAAGCTTTATCACACGGGTGAAATAAATGGGAAAAATGTCATATCACGAAAATAACCGAATGTTCATATCAATCCTTTTACCGCGAATAGTTTGTCATCTGCATTTCATTTGTTACTTCCATCCTCTTTTCGCACCAGATTATTGGCTATAGAATCATTAACCGTGGATGAAATAACCACCTTATGGCCTTTCATTTTCTTGATTATAAAATGTCAAGTTCAATGGCATACATTTCTTTCGAAAAAAGAAATGTTGTGTACCACTTATGCTACAGACATGAATATATCAGAATGGTCTTAGATATTTAATAACATTTCTTTTTCTCACTGGAAAACAGCGTAGTGAGTGAACTGAAGTTGACATTTCAACAGAGCTGAAGTATATATGGGGGAGGAGAGAATGGGAAGGTGTCAGTCTGTCAGATATGGCTGTATATTTTTTTTACCCGATTGTCCATGCTTTCTTCAATGACCAAGACAACTGCATAAAATAAAATTACAAAAACATTATCCATTTTTAGCTCTACTGGCCAAGGGCCAGCAGAGCTTATGAGATGGCGAGTTGTCCGTCGTCTGTCCGTCGTCCATCATCCGTCTTTAACTTTTGTCTCATTAAGATGATAGGGCCTTCATGATAGGGCAGAATTATTTTTTTTATTTCAGTTATTAGATTTTTTTAGATTTTTTTTTTTTTTTTAGATTTTTTTAAAAAAAAATATTTTTTTATTATTTTATTTTATTTTTGAAATTTTATTTGTTGAATTTTTTTTTTGGTGTTAACGACGTTTTAGCAGGAAGCATTGCTACGATTTCTCGTTGTGCCTATTGCGTTTCTTTCCGGTTCGTTGATTTTTACCCCGTGTGGTTGCCGGGGTAGAATACAACCACTGCAAACACACCGTCACATAGGACCCCCCCCCCCCCCCCCATTCATATTCATTTTGTCATTTTTTGTTCATGCTCATTAAAGGTCTTCATCATGACCCCTGCATTGTTTCAGGTGCCATTTCACTCACATCACTAAGAGCAGTGGCAGAAAAACAATAAACGTGGCTCCAGCGTAAATGGAGTGTCTACAATAGAATTTGCAGCAACTCTGCAGTTCAGGGTGAGAAGGTCCTAGGCCCATTCTCCTTATTTTATCTCGATGTACATGGAGGATGAGCCTGGCATGTTCATGCCTGTTAGGTGCCATATAATCTGTCATGTGTTGGTGCGCCTTAAAACCCAATTCAATTCAATTTGTTGATTTTTGATGGAGTTACAGCCTCTTGACGTTTTCTTGTCGGCGCTACTTCTCCTAAACGCCTTGTTGGATTTCAACGAAACTTGGCAGGAAGCATCGGTAAGATGTCTAGTTGTGCATGTCACGCTTTTGTTCCAGTCGCTGATTTATGACGGACATTTTTACTTTAAAATTTCTTGTTGGCGCTACTCCTCCTAAACGACTTGTTGGATTTCTACAAAATTTGGCAGGAAGCCTCAGTATGACGTCTAGTTGTGCAAAGCATGGTATATCAATGAAATCTTGGACAAGTTCGAAAACCAGCTAGATCTTGTTAGTAACGACAGGTTATGGCCCTTGATTTGTTAGCTCTACTGGCCAAAGGCCAGCAGAGCTTATGGGATGACGAGTTGTCCTTCGTCCGTCCGGCCGGCCGGCCGTCGTCCGTCGTCCGTCGTTAACTTTTGTATTGTTACCACCATAGGGCCTTCATTTTTCATCCGATCTTTACCAAACTTTAACAAGTTGTTAATATCAATGAAAGCTCGGACAAGTTCGAAAACCAGCTAGATCGGAATAATTTCAACGGAGTTATGGCCCTTGTTTTGCTGAAAAATGCCATATTAAGACTTGTGAACACTCTAGCACCTTCATTTATTATTTGATCTTTACCAAACTTGCACAGATTGTTCATATCAATTATAGCTTGGACAAGTTCGAAAATCGGCTGAATTGGGTCAGTAACACTGGAGTTATGGCCCTTGTTTTTCTGAAAAATGGCTTTTTCTGCCTTGTGAACACTCTAGCACCTTCATTTATTATTTGATCTTTAACAAACTTGCACAGATTGTTAATATCAATGAAGGCTCGAACAAGTTCGAAAACCAGCCAAATCGGATTTGTAACACCGGAGTTATGGCCCTTGATTTTTCTGAAAATTGCTGTTTTCTGTCTTGTGAACGCTCTAGCACCTTCATTTATTATTTGATTGTTACCAAACTTGCACAGATTGTTAATATCAATTATAGCTTGCACAAGTTTGAAAATCGGCTGAATTGGGTCAGTTATGGCCCTTGTTTTTCTGAAAAATGGCATTTTCTGCCTTGTGAACACTCTAGCACCTTCATTTATTGTTTGATCTTTACCAAACTTCCACAGATTGTTAATATCAATGAAGGCTCGAACAAGTTCGAAAACCAGCCAAATCGGATTTGTAACACCGGAGTTATGGCCCTTGATTTTTCTGAAAATTGCTGTTTTCTGTCTTGTGAACGCTCTAGCACCTTCATTTAATATTTGATGTTTACCAACTTTGCACAGATTGTTAATAACAATGAAAGCTTGAACAAGTTCGAAAACCAGCTAGACTGGACAATTAACAGCGGAGTTATTGCCCTTTATTTAGTTAAAAATGCTATATTTTGCCTCATTAAGACAATAGGGCCTTCATCTTTCATCCAATCTTTACCAAACTTTACCAGATTGTTTATATAAATAAAAGCTCGGTCTAATTCGACGACCAGCTCGATCGGACCATTAACAGCGGAGTTATGGCCCTTGATTTAGTTAAAAATGCTATATTTTGACTCGTTAAGATGATAGGGCCTTTATTTGTCATTCGTTCTTTACCAAACTTTACCAGATTGTTTATATAAATGAAAGCTCGGACAGTTTCGAAGACCAGCCAGATCGGACCAGTAACAGCAGAGTTATGGCCCTTGATTTAGTTAAAAATGCTATATTTTGCCTCGTTAATTCGATAGGGCCTTCATCTTTCATTTGATCTTTACAAGACTTTACCTGATTGTTTATATCAATGACAGCTCAAACAATATCGAAAACCAGCCAGAATGGACCAGTAACAGATGAATTATGGCCCTTGATTTAGTTAAAAATGCTATATTTTGCCTCGTTAAGATTATAGGGCCTTCATTTTTCATGCGATCTTTATGAAACTTTACGAGATTGTTCGTATCAATGAAAGCTCGGTCAAGTTCGAAACCCAGCCAGATCGGACCAGTAATAGTGGAGTTATGGCTCTTGATTTAGTTAAAAATTGTATATTTTGCCTCGTTAAGACGATAGGGCCTGCATCTTTCATCCGATCTTTAAGAAACTTTACCAGATTGTTAATATCGATGAAAGCTTGGACGAGTTCGAAAACCATCTAGATTGGACCATTTACATCGAATTCATGGCCCTTGATTTTCTGAAATATGCTATATCGTGGCCTCATTAAGACGAAAGGGCCTTCATTTGGCCAGTTTTCATTGAAACTTTGCAGGGATGATTAGTACCAAGCCTAGTTGTACATAGTCACCGTGTTCCAGTTGAATGATTTTGGCAGAGTTATAGCTCTTTAAAGGTTTTAATACACAAACTTTGTACCGACTAGTTCTCCTGAACCCCTGGCCGGATTAAACGAAACTTTTTAGGGATGATCGATTCTTAATCTAGTTGTGCACATCATCGCCGTGTTCCGGTTGAATGATTTTTGGCGGAGTTAGGGCCCTTAAAAGGTTTTAATACACAAACTTTGTTCTGACTAGTTCTCCTGAATCTCTGGCCGGATTTAAACGAAGCTTTTTTGGAATGATCAATTCCCTGTCTAGTTTTGCAAATCATTGGCGTATTCCGGTTAAATGATTATTTTTGGCAGAATTAAGGTTTTAATACACAAACTTTGTCTGATCTACATCTCCTGAACTCCTCGCCAGATTTCAATGAAACTTTGCAGGGATGATCAGCACCAAGCCTAGTTGTGCATGTCATTGTCACGTTCCGGTTTACAGACATTTGGCAGAGTTATGGCCCTTTAAAGGATTTTGATACCACAATTTTTTTCCGGGCTAGTTCTCCTAAATCCTGGCTGGATATAGACGAAACTTGACAAGAATGATCAGTATCAAGCCTAGTTATGCATATCATCGCCAAATTTCGGTTGAATGATTTTTGGCAGAGTTGTGACCCTTTAAATGTTATAATACACAAACTTTGTCCAGATTAATCTCTTCTGAACTCTTTGCCAAATTTCAGCGAATCTTGGCGAGAATGATCAGTACTAAGCCTAGTTGCACCTGTCATTGCCATGTTCTGGTTGAAATATTTTTGAAAGACTTGTGGCCCCTTATATATAAACTTTATCTTGAGCCAGTAGAGCGTCCACAGGCCCTCTTGGGATTCTTGTTGAAAAATGCTATATTGTATTTTCCTTTGTTAAATCTGTAGTTACTTCATTTTTTATCTGATCTTTACCATATTTGTTTAGAATGTTAATATAAATCCCACCCCCGCACCCATTTTCATGAAATTTCATTCATAAAAGAAAGTGGGACAAATTAAAAAATACCCATGCCAGACTAAACAAAGCAGACTTATTGCCCATGATTACCAGGTGAGCGATCTGAGGCCATCTTATCCCTGTTGTTTTTGCAATGTTTTAAAAAACTACTGATGGGAATTTTATGTCGAAAACCCTTGATATAAGAGCCGTTTTTGCCAGTAGAGCATCCACAGGCCCTCTTGGGCCTCTTGTTTTTAAACAAATGCACTTAAATGTCATATCAGCAAACGGCAAACTCCATTGTTTTTAGTTACTAAAATGTTTATAAACTTTCACTTAATCATCATTGTCCGTTTTATTTTTTTTAAGTCCAGCCGCCATTAGGCGAGACATGTGAATCCACGGATTTCTTGTTCATCCTATCTTTACCAAACTTTACCAGATTGTTAATATCAATGAAAGCTTGGACGAGTTAAAAAACAACCCAGATCATATTGCCCTTGAATAAACGAAAACAAATTTTGTCTTGTCAACACTCTAACACCTCTATTTTGCATGCTATCTTTATTAAACTTTGCCAGATTATTGATATTGATGAAAGCTCGGACAAGTTCAAAAACCAGCCAGAACGGACTTGTAACACTCAAGTTATGGTCCTTGAATTATCGAAAAATGCATTCACTTTTTGATGTCAATACTCTAGAACCTTCATTTTTCATCAGCCCCGTGTGGTTCCCGGGTGCTCCCGTTTGGTCACGGGGCAAAGAATAGGGCCACTGCAGATCCCTTTGGAGGGGTAGGCAGAGGGGTAGAATCCCCCCAAATTCATGTTCATTTTATCATTTTTTGTTCATGTTCATTAAAGGTCTTCATTATGATCCCTGCATTGTTTCAGGTGCTATCTCGCTCGCATCAAAAGAGCAGTGGCAGAAAAACAATAAACATGGCTCCAGCGTAAATGGAGTTTCTACGATAGAACTTGCAGCAACTATGCAGTTCAGGGTGAGAAGGTTCTAGGCCCATTTTCCATATTTTATCTCGATGTACATGGAAGATGAGCCTGGCATGTTCATGCCTGTTAGGCGCCATATAACCTTTTCATGTGTTGGTGCGCCTTAAAACCCAATTCAATTCATTTTTCATCCAATCTTTAACAAACTTGACCAGATTGTAAATATCAATGAAAGCTCGGAAGCAAGCAAGAATCTGCCCTTGAATTAACAAAAATTGCTATATTTTGTCTTGTCAACACTCTAGCGCCTCCATTTTGCCAACTTTGCCAGATTGCTGATATTTATGAAACTCGGTCGAGTTTGAAAACCAGCCAGCTTGGGATTGCATTTGGGGTCACTGGGTTCAAGGTTAAGATCACTGTTACTAAAAATAGAAAAACGGTTTACGCTCAATAACTTTAGTTAAAAATGAGATATTCTAACAAAACTTGCTTTAAAGGTAGCTAATATGGAAAGGAAGATTGGGATTGCATTTCAGGTCACTGGGGCCAAGGTCAAGGTCACTGTTACTATAAATAGAAAAAATCTTTCTGCTCAATAACTTTACTTAGAATTGAGATAGTGGTACAATTAAACTAGCTGTGTATGTTGCTTATAATATTAGAAAGGAAGCTAGGGATTTTGGATAACTGGGGTCAAGGTGACGGTCACTGTTTATTGGAAATAGAAAAAAATGGTTTCCACTCAATAACTTCAGTTAGGAATGAGATATTTGAACATAACTTTTTGTGTACGTAGCTTATATGGAAGGGAAGCTAGGGATTGCATTTGAGATCACAGGAATACTGTTACTAATAATAGAAAAATGGTTTCTGGGGAAGAACTTCAGTTCGGAGTGAGATATTTAAGCGAAACTTAGTGTTTATATAGTTTATATGGAAACAAATATTGGAATGAAACTTTGTAGGTAGCTTATGGAAAACCTGGTTTTCGTGGAATTTCCGTTTTTTAATACTAGCAAAACTTGATCAGAATACATTCCACCCCCTGTAGCACTCGCCGCAACATCTTTTTTTTGTTATTTTATTTTATGCAGTTGTCTTGGTCATTGAAGGAAGCATAGACAAATGGAAAAGAATTATATACAGCCATATCTGATAGACTGACACCTTCCCATTCTTTTCTACGCTAACCCCCATGCCTTCAACCATGGAAACCATACAGCCAATAGAGTGAACTGGACCTCCTGGGCTTCTGGTCTTGCCATCCCTTCCTGTAGTTTATTGCCGCATGCCATACTTTATAGACACTTTATGTGTCGCCTTTTCGAGGAAAAGTCTGTCTGTCAGTCTGTGTGTCCGTCCTTCCGTCACAAAAACTTAACGTTGGCTATAATTTTCGCATTTCTTGATATTTCTTCATCAAACTTTCATTCTAATACACCCGCACTATATAGCCTAGTTTAAAATATCTCGTTATATTGAACGATATATCACTGTAATTTTTGCAACGTTAGGAGAATAAGCATTGCGCATTGCGCATTGTAACGTATGCAACGTTAGGAGAGCAAGCAAAGCAATGCGAAAGATTTCAGATGTGTGCGTTATTTTCACATTTTAGGGGTATTAGAATAGAAATAGAACATCGTTTACGGTGAATTATCTATAATATATCACGGTTTGTCGTTCAATTGTAGACAATAATTTCACTCGCCCTTAGGGCTCGTCAAATTATTGTTTACAATTGAACTCCAAACCGTGATATATTAAACGATAATTCACAGTAAACGATGTTCTATTTCTTAAATATACATCGACATGACCATTGCGCAGAACACCTGTCTAGTTTTATATAAACATGAATAAAGGTGGTTTGTTTTTTAATAATAACTTTACAGAATATCTCTACAGAACTTGATAATTACCTCTCCTGCTGGCAGTCAGTCGAGAAAGAGCAGCATGCGTCACAATCACATAAAGGCTGGGTGAACTCGAAAACACTGTAACTATATATAAATAAGGACCTAAATGCACTAGTTTAGTACTGATCCCGATTGACTTGTCATTTAACAAACAATTCTATTCATATTATCTCTTTCTATTTCAGACACAATGGTGAATTTGGTGACTGTGGTCACTCTGCTGGCAGCGTTTGCTGCTACAAATGCAGCATCCCCGCAGTAAGTAAAACCCGTTTTGAGATTTTGCCTTTCAGCTCTACCGGCCTCTTTGTCCAGTCTTCGGCCAGTACAGCTTATGGAATTTCGAGTTCAGTACCTTAGGCAGTATTTTTTATGTCCAGAAGAGTATTAAGCGGTAATTATAGATTAATTGATGTTACCACTTAAAATAAACAATATTAATTGATGTTACCACTTAAAATAAACAATATTAATTGATGTTACCACTTCAAATAAACAATATTAATTGATGTTATTATACCTCACTCAAAATTCTCTATGTAATTTCCCCATTCCCGATCAGTCAACAATTGGTAATGTTTCATGGTAATGTTTCATGGCATGAAACATTATCTCGTGCTTCTAAAAAAAGAACGGTGGTTTAAATCTGATTAAATGAATTTTGATGTTTGGTATAATAAAATAAATATCACATCCCATGGAGGGTGATAGAACATATTGTCAACCCTCGATGTGGTAATGTCCACCTCGGCTAAAGCCTCGGTGGACATTACCAATCTCGGGTTGACAATATGTTCTATCACCCTCCATGGGATGTGATATTTATATATTACCACTTAAAATAAACAATATTAATTGATGTTACCACTTCAAATAAACAATATTAATTGATGTTACCACTTAAAATAAACAATATTAATTGATGTTACCACTTAAAATTAACAATATTAATTGATGTTACCACTTAAAATAAACAACATATTTTGGGTTGTAAGGGGATTATTTTGACCACTAAAGCTCACAGTCCAATTTTGTGTCTGTTTAAGCGTTTATTTATCCCCCCTGTATTGCACTGGAAATTTTAGCAAGAAGACCTCGGTTTAAAGTCTCAATTGTAGGACTGGTAAGGTAGGAACTACTTTTTGTGTCGCCTTTTTGAAGACAAATGCGATACATAGGGATCACTTTGTCATCCGTTAGTGAGTCCGTCCATCAGTCCGTCACGAAAACTTAACTTTGGCTATGACTTTCTCATTTCTTGATATTTCTTGATATTTCTTCATTAAACTTTCAATATATACTCATCATGACAACATTGAAAGGACCATACTAAAAAATAAAGGTCAAGGTCACACTGAAGGTCATTATATGAGTTAAGTACCTATTTTTTTCTTCACGAAAACTTAGTCAGGCCTTTTGTCAAGGTCATTTATCTGGGTCCAAAAAAACTTGTTATACTGACGAAGCACTGACAGTCAACGCACGTGTTTCGTGGAACACCCATCTAGTCAAATATTTTGATAATTAACCCAATGCTGGTCCTGGCCAGGATTGAACACGCGATCCCTGGGTTACTGAGCCATGATGCTAACCGTTAACAACAAGTCACTATCTTGTCCAATTTTGTAACCTTCAGAGGTCCTATGGGACAGAAAAAAAACAACACTTGAAGATATAGCTGTGTATAAGGATAGTGGCCGTGTACCTTAAGCAATCCCAGTGTGTTGCTGGGGTAGAATACAACCACTGCAATGTTACTACCTTTTTTTTATTGTCTCGCCTGTGTAGCATGGCAGACATTTAGGGATTATTTTGTCCGTCGTCATTGTCATCTTCATCTTCATCCATTGTCCGTCGTCCGTCAGTCACATTTTAACCTGCAATCTAACCTTGGCCATAACTTGAAAAGTATTTGGCTTATGTACACATCTTCATCGAAACCCAAGTAATTTTGTAACACATGTCCAATAACTCTTACTTCCATTTTGGCAGAGTTATGCCCCTTTGCGTAAAACCTAACCTAACTCATAACTTTGCAAAATATTGACCTGTGATCATGAAGTGTTATACAGTTCTTCCTTGACAATTATCCAGTGCAGATTTATACCCCTTTTCATAAATTTAAAACAAACTGCTACATAATTCATAAAGGATTGAACCCCCTGTCTTCAGACTTTATAGTTAGATTGTATTTGCTGAAATAAGCAGACGGCAGGCAAGACAAGTGTTCCCAGGATCACCCTTTTAGTTAAAATGTTATGTATTCTTTTCAGCGAGGTCATCTGTTTTCTTTGGTGGTAGGTGGGTGGGGGTGTTGCTAACTTTGGTTTGAAGGGGGTTTGGGGAAAGTGTTAGATCTGGGGTTTCAGACTGATTGGTATTTTAAAATTTCCTGAGCCCTGTTTGATATATCATTTGATTCGATTGATTTGATATCATTACTTAGATACTGGGCTGTCATTCCAAAAGAACTAAGGAACGATATGGACTACAAGGTGGATGTGATATTACTGCAGCAGCGAAAGGGGCGGGTTTCCATAACAGTTTCCATTGTAGCAGGAACTAACGTTAGTGCAGATGCCCTTGCATGGACGAATGCTGAGACGGATCTTATCTTTGGTATAAACTAGTTTTATTTTTATTTACATTCATTGATAACAAAACTGACAGTACCAATGTACAAATCACTATTGATGATGCAGATGACACCACTGTGCAAATCACTATTGATGGTATAGATGACATCACTAACCAAATCACTATTGATGGTGCAGATGACACCACTATACAAATCATTATTGATGGTGTAGATGACACCACTATACAAATCATTATTGATGGTGTAGATGACATCACTATACAAATCACTATTAATGGTGCAGATGACACCACTATACAAATCACTTTTGATGGATCAGATGACAACACTATACAAATCACTATGACACCACTATACAAATCACTATTTATGGTGCAGATGACATTGCTATACAAATTACTATCTATGGTGCAAATGACACCACTATACAAGTCAATATTGATGGTGTAGATGACATCACTATACAAATCACTATTAATGGTGCAGATGACACCACTATACAAATCACTATTAATGGTGCAGATGACACCACTATTCAAATCACTATTGATGGTGTAGATGACATCACTATACAAATCACTATTAATGGTGCAGATGACACCACTATACAAATCACTATTAATGGTGCAGATGACACCACTATACAAATCACTATTGATGGTGTAGATGACATCACTATACAAATCACTATTAATGGTGCAGATGACACCACTATACAAATCACTATTAATGGTGCAGATGACACCACTATACAAATCACTATTGATGGTGTAGATGACATCACTATACAAATCACTATTAATGGTGCAGATGACACCACTATACAAATCACTATTAATGGTGCAGATGACACCACTATACAAATCACTATTGATGGTGTAGATGACATCACTATACAAATCACTATTAATGGTGCAGATGACACCACTATACAAATCACTATTAATGGTGCAGATGACACCACTATACAAATCACTATTGATGGTGTAGATGACATCACTATACAAATCACTATTAATGGTGCAGATGACACCACTATACAAATCACTATTAATGGTGCAGATGACACCACTATACAAATCACTATTGATGGTGTAGATGACATCACTATACAAATCACTATTGATGGTGCAGATGACACCACTATACAAATCACTATTGATGGTGTAGATGACATCACTATACAAATCACTATTAATGGTGCAGATGACACCACTATACAAATCACTATTAATGGTGCAGATGACACCACTATACAAATCACTATTGATGGTGTAGATGACATCACTATACAAATCACTATTAATGGTGCAGATGACACCACTATACAAATCACTATTAATGGTGCAGATGACACCACTATACAAATCACTATTGATGGTGTAGATGACATCACTATACAAATCACTATTGATGGTGCAGATGACACCACTATACAAATCATTATTGATGGTGTAGATGACATCACTATACAAATCACTATTAATGGTGCAGATGACACCACTATACAAATCACTATTGATGGTGTAGATGACATCACTATACAAATCACTATTAATGGTGCAGATGACACCACTATACAAATCACTATTAATGGTGCAGATGACATCAATATACAAATCACTATTAATGGTGCAGATGACATCACTATACAAATCACTATTAATGGTGCAGATGACACCACTATACAAATCACTATTAATGGTGCAGATGACACCACTAACCAAATCACTATTAATGGTGCAGATTACATCACTATACAAATCACTATTTATGGTGCAGATGACATCACTATACAAATCACTATTACTGGTGCAGATGACACCACTATACAAATCACTATTAATGGTGCAGATGACACCACTATACAAATCACTATTGATGGTGTAGATGACATCACTATACAAATCACTATTAATGGTGCAGATGACACCACTATACAAATCACTATTAATGGTGCAGATGACATCAATATACAAATCACTATTAATGGTGCAGATGACATCACTATACAAATCACTATTAATGGTGCAGATGACATCACTATACAAATCACTATTAATGGTACAGATGACACCACTATACAAATCACTATTAATGGTGCAGGTGACATCAATATACAAATCACTATTAATGGTGCAGATGACATCACTATACAAATCACTATTAATGGTGCAGATGACACCACTATACAAATCACTATTAATGGTGCAGATGACACCACTAACCAAATCACTATTAATGGTGCAGATGACATCACTAACCAAATCACTATTAATGGTGCAGATCACACCACTATACAAATCACTATTAATGGTGCAGATGACATCAATATACAATTCACTATTAATGGTGCAGGTGACATCACTATACAAATCACTATTAATGGTGCAGATGACATCACTAACCAAATCACTATTGATGGTGCAGATGACACCACTATACAAATCACTATTGATGGTGTAGATGACATCACTATAAAAATCACTATTAATGGTGCAGATGACATCACTATACAAATCACTATTGATGGTGCAGATGACACCACTATACAAATCACTATTGATGGTGTAGATGACATCACTATACAAATCACTATTAATGGTGCAGATGACACCACTATACAAATCACTATTAATGGTGCAGATGACACCACTAACCAAATCACTATTAATGGTGCAGATGACATCACTAACCAAATCACTATTAATGGTGCAGATCACACCACTATACAAATCACTATTAATGGTGCAGATGACATCAATATACAATTCACTATTAATGGTGCAGGTGACACCACTATACAAATCACTATTAATGGTGCAGATGACATCACTAACCAAATCACTATTGATGGTGCAGATGACACCACTATACAAATCACTATTGATGGTACAGATGACATCACTATACAAATCATTATTGATGGTGCAGATGACACCACTATACAAATCACTATTGATGGTGCAGATGACATCACTATACAAATCATTATTGATGGTGCAGATGACACCACTATACAAATCACTGTTGATGGTGCAGATGACATCACTATACAAATCATTATTGATGGTGCAGATGACACCACTATACAAATCACTATTGATGGTGCAGATGACATCACTATACAAATCATTATTGATGGTGTAGATGACACCACTATACAAATCACTGTTGATGGTGCAGATGACATCACTATACAAATCATTATTGATGGTGCAGATGACACCACTATACAAATCATTATTGATGGTACAGATGACACCACTATACAAATCACTATTAATGGTGCAGATGACACCACTATACAAATCACTATTGATGGTGCAGATGACATCACTATACAAATCATTATTGATGGTGCAGATGACACCACTATACAAATCATTATTGATGGTGCAGATGACACCACTATACAAATCATTATTGATGTTGTAGATGACATCACTATACAAATCACTATTAATGGTGCAGATGACACCACTATACAAATCATTATTGATGGTGCAGATGACACCACTATACAAATCATTATTGATGTTGTAGACGACAAATACAAATATTGATGGTGCATATGTACGACACCACTATACAAACCACAAATCACTATTGGATGGTGCAGATGACCACTATGCAAATCACTATTGCTGGTACATATGTATGACCCCACTATGCAAATCACAAATCACTATTGGATGGTGCAGATGACACCAATATGCAAATCACTATTGATGGTACATATGTATCACACCACTATGCAAATTGCAAATCACTTTTGGATGGTGCAGATGACACCACTATGCAAATAACTATTGATGGTACATATGTATGACACCACTATGCAAATCACTAGTGGATGGTGCAGATGGCACAACTACACAAATTACTATCGATGGTGCAGATGGCACCACTATACAAATCAGTATTGATGGTGCAGATGGCACCACTATACAAATCAGTTTTGATGGTGCAGATGACACCACTATACAAATCACTATTGATGGTACAGATGACATCACTATACAAATCATTATTGATGGTGCAGATGACACCACTATACAAATCACTATTGATGGTGCAGATGACACCACTATACAAATCACTATTAATGGTGTAGATGACATCACTATACAAATCACTATTGATGGTGCAGATGACATCACTATACAAATCATTATTGCTGGTGCAGATGACACCACTATACAAATCACTATTGATGGTGCAGATGACACCACTATACAAATCACTATTGATGGTGTAGATGACATCACTATACAAATCACTATTGATGGTGCAGATGACATCACTATACAAATCGTTATTGATGGTGCAGATGACACCACTATACAAATCACTATTGATGGTGCAGATGACATCACTATACAAATCGTTATTGATGGTGCAGATGACACCACTATACAAATCACTATTGATGGTGCAGATGACACCACTATACAAATCATTATTGATGTTGTAGACGACAAATACAAATATTGATGGTGCATATGTACGACACCACTATACAAACCACAAATCACTATTGGATGGTGCAGATGACCACTATGCAAATCACTATTGCTGGTACATATGTATGACCCCACTATGCAAATCACAAATCACTATTGGATGGTGCAGATGACACCAATATGCAAATCACTATTGATGGTACATATGTATCACACCACTATGCAAATCACAAATCACTTTTGGATGGTGCAGATGACACCACTATGCAAATTACTATTGATGGTACATATGTATTACACCACTATGCAAATCACTAGTGGATGGTGCAGATGGCACAACTACACAAATTACTATTTGATGGTGCAGATGGCACCACTATACAAATCACTATTGCTGGTACATATGTATGACCCCACTATGCAAATCACAAATCACTATTGGATGGTGCAGATGACACCACTATGCAAATCACTATTGCTGGTACATATGTATGACCCCACTATGCAAATCACAAATCACTATTTGATCGTGCAGATGACACCACTATGCAAATCACTATTGATGGTACATATGTATCACACCACTATGCAAATCACAAATCACTATTGGATGGTGCAGATGACACCACTATGCAAATCACTATTGCTGGTACATATGTATGACCCCACTATGCAAATCACAAATCACTATTTGATCGTGCAGATGACACCACTATGCAAATCACTATTGATGGTACATATGTATCACACCACTATGCAAATCACAAATCACTTTTGGATGGTGCAGATGACACCAGTATGCAAATTACTATTGATGGTACATTTGTATGACCCCACTATGCAAATCACAAATCACTATTTGATCGTGCAGATGACACCACTATGCAAATCACTATTGATGGTACATATGTATCACACCACTATGCAAATCACAAATCACTATTGGATGGTGCAGATGACACCAGTATGCAAATTACTATTGATGGTACATTTGTATGACACCACTATGCAAATCACATATCACTAGTGGATGGTGCAGATTGCACCACTATGCAAATCACTAGTGGATGGTGCAGATGGCACAACTATACACATTACTATTGATGGTGCATATATCACTTTCAAGGATGCAGATGACACCACTATGGAAATCACTATTGATGGTACATATGTATGACCCCACTATGCAAATCACAAATCACTATTGGATGGTGCAGATGGCACAACTACACAAATTACTATTGATGGTGCAGATGGCACCACTGTGCAACTCACTATTGATGGTGCAGATGGCACCACTATACAAATCACTATTGATTGTTCAGATGACACCACTATAAACATTACTATGGATGGTGCAGATGACATCACTATACAAATTACCACTATACAAATTACTACTGATGATGCAGATGACATCTCTATACAAATTACTATTGATGGTGCAGATGACATCACTATACAAATTACTGTTGATGGAGCAGATGACATCACTAACCAAATCACTATTGTTGGTGTAATGATACCACTATACAGATCACTATTGATGGTGCAGATAACATCACTATACAAATTACCACTATACAAATTACTACAGATGATGCAGGTGACATCACTATTCAAATTACCATTGATGGTGCAGATAACATCACTATACAAATTACTGTTGCAGATGACATCACTAACCAAATCATTATTGATGGTGCAGATGACATCACTAACCAAATCACTATTAAAGGTGCAGATGACATCACTATGCACATTACTATTGATGGTGCAGATGATATCACTATACAAATTACTGTTGCAGATGACATCACTAACCAAATCACTATTAATGGTGCAGATGACATCACTATACACATTACTATTGATGGTGCAGATGATATCACTATACAAATTACTGTTGATGGTGCAGATGACATCACTATACAATCACTATTGATGGTCCACTATACAAATCACTATTGATGGTGCAGATGGCACCACTATACAAATCATTATTGATGGTGCATATGACACCACTATACAAATCACTATTGAGGGTGCAGATAACATCACTATAAATATTACCACTATGCAAATTACTACAGATGATGCAGGTGACATCACTATTCAAATTACTATTGATGGTGCAGATGATGTCACTATACAAATTACTGTTGCAGATGACATCACTAACCAAATCACTATTGATGGTGCAGATGACATCACTATGCAAAACACTATTGATGGTGCAGATGATATAACAATACAAATCACTATATATGGTGTGGATGACCACTATATGAGTCACTACTGACGGTGCAAATTACACCACTATACAAATCACTACTGATGATGCAGATGACACCACTACAAATCACTGTTGATGGTGCACATGACATCACTATACAAATCACTATTGATGGTGCGGATGACACCACTATGCAAAACATCATCAAATGGTGCAGATGACCTCACTATACAAAACGCTATTGATGGTGCAGATGACCTCACTATACAAATCACTATATATGGTTTGGATGACATCACTATACGAGTCACTACTGATG
The DNA here is from genome assembly GCA_037043455.1 of Cyrtodaria siliqua. Classification (NCBI taxonomy): domain Eukaryota; kingdom Metazoa; phylum Mollusca; class Bivalvia; order Adapedonta; family Hiatellidae; genus Cyrtodaria; species Cyrtodaria siliqua. The sequence goes on from JAWPHD010014639.1 coordinate 18,912, forward strand.
GGGCAAATAACACCACTATACAAATCACTGATGGTGCAGATGACACCACTACAAGTCACTGTTGATGGTGCACATGACACCACTAAACAAATTACTATTGATGGTGCGGATGACACCACTATGCAAAACATTATCAAATGGTGCAGATGACCTCACTATACAAAATGCTATTGATGGTGCAGATGACCTCACTATACAAATCACTATATATGGTTTGGATGACATCACTATACGAGTCACTACTGATGGGGCAAATAACACCACTATACAAATCACTGATGGTGTCAGATGACACCACTACAAATCACTGTTGATGGTGCACATGACACCACTATACAAATTACTATTGATGGTGCAGATGACACCACTATGCAAAACATTATCAAATGGTGCAGATGACCTCACTATACAAAATGCTATTGATGGTGCAGATGACCTCACTATACAAATCACTATATATGGTTTGGATGACATCACTATACGAGTCACTACTGATGGGGCAAATAACACCACTATACAAATCACTGATGGTGTCAGATGCCACCACTATAAATCACTGTTGATGGTGCACATGACACCAATATACAAATTACTATTGATGGTGCGGATGACACCACTATGCAAAACATTATCAAATGGTGCAGATGACCTCACTATACAAAATGCTATTGATGGTGCAGATGACCTCACTATACAAATCACTATATATGGTTTGGATGACATCACTATACGAGTCACTACTGATGGGGCAAATAACACCACTATACAAATCACTGATGGTGCAGATGACACCACTACAAATCACTGTTGATGGTGCACATGACACCACTATACAAATTACTATCGATGATGCAGATGACATCACTATAAAAATCACTATAGATGGTGCAGTTTGGGAAGGGCTGTAACTAATGTTGTTAGAACTTGTGGCCAAATCCGTTTGCATATTATATGGCAAGAAAATTTGTTTAAATCAGGTGGCATCACTTTACAAAACACTATCAATGGTGCAGATGACACCACTATACAAATCACTATTAATGGTGCAGATGAAACCGCTATACAAATCACTATTGATTGTGCTGATGACACCACTATACAAATCACTATTTATGGTACAGATGATACCACTATACAAATCAATGTTGATGGTGCAGATGGCACCACTTTACAAATCACTATTGATGGTGCTGATGGCACCACTATACAAATCACTTTTGATGGATCAGATGACAACACTATACAAATCACTATGACACCACTATACAAATCACTATTTATGGTGCAGATGACATTGCCATACAAATTACTATCTATGGTGCAAATGACACCACTATACAAGTCAATATTGATGGGGCAGATGACAACCTGATCCAGTGTGTTCCTTCCAATGTTTCACCTGCCCAGTTGAACAATCACCACATACAAAATGCATAGTAATACAATTATGAATGTTTCATTTCTGAGGCATGTTGCTTTTTTGACTTATTTAAAAAGAAAGTTTGAGCAGCCTGAACACACATACATTTATAATGAACGAGCATTTACCGTATTTGTCGGCGTATAGCGCGCATGCGCATATAACGCGCACCCTGACTTTGGGTCTGAAATCCTTGGAAAAAAACTTTATGTTATGTATTGTAGCGTAAACCTCACATAAAAAAACATGTGTTTTCAATTTCAGGACAGCAGAGCGCCATTTTGAATCATTGACCAAAGAGGAAATGTAAAAGGAATTTTGATTGGCTAAAACAAGCTGCATGTTAGACTGTTTTTTTACTCAAGTGTAAATAAACTTGTACTGTTGAGTGTACTTTTGTTGTTTACTCAAGTTTCAATAAAATAAAAATCCCAACGCCCGTGTTCAACTTTTATTACGATCATATTATTAAATTTATTAATCTGGCGTTGTATGACTGGTGTTGTTTGCAGGTAATTTACTCTTGCTTGTCAATTTGAAGGTGTTGACAGTTTGAGAGGTTTCTTGAAATGAGATGCATTGTCTTGTGGCATCACCTATTAAATGCATTTTCCTAACACATCGTGTCAGCACCTACTCAAACCTCTGAAGTAATCAAGGACAATTAAGGAATTAACATTTTTCTGCGTACATGTATTGTTACATGTTTGTTTAATAATCACCATAGTCATCGTTGTTTGCGGTCAGATTAGCAAGAACCAAACACTTCACACATTTTCCCAGTCAATTAAACCCTTTATGAATAATCAAGATTCTACGTTGTCAAAATTCAGAATCGACTTTAACAAATAAATATGTGCGGTAAATCAATACCGCGGTTATCCGGTTGTCGTCGTTAGGAAGAAAATATAATATTCTATTCTATTATATTCACGGGTTTGTTAACCCATCTACGTAAAACGGAAAAAAACAACATCGTTATCATTGCACTTTGCCGATTGATGTAAACAATGATATTTTTCAACATTCAATGGTATTTTCTCAACAATAATCAACATAAAACATGGTAAAGTTTGATTTTATTATTTTTATTGATAATAAGCATATAGCATACAACGCATTTTATTGAAACAATAGAAACAAGCCAACTTTTCTTCGATTCAATCTCTCTAGTAAACGGCCGTTCTTCCGACTTTTTGAAACCCACAAAACTTCTCGTCTTGGCTGGAAAAAAAAGAGTAAAACAGTTACTTGTTGCTTAAACCGCGCACCCCAACTTCAGCCACAGAATCTGGGGTAAAAAAGTGTGCGCTATAGGCCGAGGAATACGGTAGTGAAACACATACTTAACATTGTCTACATTCTACTCTTTCTAGACTATAACTGCTATTCTAATACACCCGCACTATACATAGTATAGCCTAGTTTAAAATATCTCGTTATATTGAACGATATATCACTGTAATTTTTTCAAAGTTAGGAGAATAAGCATTGCGCATTGTGCATTGCGCATTGTAACGTATGCAACGTTAGGAGAGCAAGCAAAGCAATGCGAAAGATTTCAGATGTGTGCGTTATTTTCCCATTTTAGGGGTATTAGAATAGAAATAGAACATCGTTTACGGTGAATTATCTACAATATATCACGGTTTGTCGTTCAATTGTAAAATTGTAAAATTGTTTACAGATTAACTCCAAACCTTGATATATTAAACGATGATTCACAGTAAACGATGTTCTATTTCTTAAGTATAAGCTCCAGTATATAGTACTAATATTTAAGATATCTCTCCATTTCAGAAACAACTGACAGCATGAGGACTGCTACATTTCAGGTATTAACATTCATCATTATTTTTCATTTATTCACTTTCTTTATTTTCTGTTCTGTATCCTATGTATCACTATCGCACACATATTTTCAGATAGGTTTTCCGATAGGTTTTCCATGATAATAAATAAAGTGGCAAGTTAAATTACTTTTTTCTGAACAAAAAGTCATAACCAACTTAAAAATTACCACAAGCAATATTTCAGTATGTCTTTTATTACTTGCAATCATTGACAGGTACTATTAAAGTGCAAAAAAAGAAGTTTACCTCATACAAAAATGAACATGATTATGCAGGAGCATTCATTTCCCCACCGGGACATGCACAGTGAAGCAGTCGTCTATATATTAATAATTATCCAGTAGATATTTTTTTTTTAAAATGGCCAAGTTAAAAAAAATGTTGTTGAAACCAAATTCATAACTCACTTAACCACTTAAAAACTATTGCAAACACTATTTCAATATGTCTTTTATTACTTGCAATCATTGACAGGTATGATTAAAATGCAATAAAAAAAAGCTTACCCCTGTACAAAAATGAACATGATTATCCAGGAGATTTTTTTTTGTTAAAATGGCCAAGCTAAAACATTTTTTTTTTTGTTAAAACCATTGTCATAACCCACTTAAAAATCACTGCAAACACTATTTTAATATGTCTTTTATTACTTGCAATCATCGACAGGTACTATTAAAGTGCAAAAAAAGAAGTTTACCTCATACAAAAATGAACAAGTTTATGCAGGAGCATTCATTTCCCCACCGGGACATGCGCAGTGAAGCAGTCATCTAGTGAACGACAAGTGTTTGGCATACTTCTGATTGAGACGCATCCCTTTCAATTTTCATCCCAGATTTAACTTAAAGAGATTGCATAATTTTACATCCTAAGTTTGCTCACCTGCTGGAGCCAAACGCATATTTTATCAATAATGAAACTTTGAAGGAACAACATTTGGTAAATTATGCGTTGTTTTAGTCTGTTTTTGGGAAGGAAATTAAGGTCTAATATATCCAATTACCATTCGATTAACAGCAGCATAGTATACATACAATATATAGCTGAAATTCCAGAGTTGCAGTATGTTGGATGAACTGTCAGGGATTCAAATTGTTCTCTGTTTTACAGTTGTTGCCCTTGATTGTGTAAATAATCAAATTTACACTTGCTTTAGCAAAACATTAATGTATGGTATTGAACTTGCACCAAATAAGTAAAGTAAAATTATGAATTAAATATATTGGTATAAGCATAATAAATATATTTATTATATACCTGTCAGTGATGATAATGATTTATCAGTGACATATTTTAGTATCAGACAAAAGTGATACCGTCCCACCAGTGACGTTATCATCTTTCTATATCGTCACTGGTGTAATATCACTTTGCCGGGAACTGCTTTTTTACCATTTTTGTATTTAATGGTACTGTAGATTGCTCATGCTTTCAGCCAGCAAAATTTAACGGCTCATTTCAAAATCTGCAAAATGTATTCATATGCGAGGGAACTATGCGTGGGGGGCACGAGGGGGGGGGATGAGGTGGGGGGCACAAGGTGGGGGCACGAGGTGGGGGCATGAGGTGGGGGGGGCACGAGGTGGGGGCACGAGGTAGGGGCATGAGGTGGTGGGGGGCACGAGGTGGGGGCACGAGGTGGGGGCACGAGGTGGGGGGCATGAACTGTGGGGGGGCACGAGGTGGGGGCACGAGGTGGGGGGGCACGAGGTGGGGGCACCATGCTTGGGGGGCACGAGGTGGGGCACGAGGTGGGGGGCACGAGGTGGGGGAAGTATTTTCAAGTAAAGGTATATAATAAATAGAAACAGTCTCGGTGTGCAAAAAATATGTTACTCGAAGACTTAATTTGGTTAAATAACTCGGTTTTAACCGAATTACGTGTTCTCGTGACATAGTTTTCATATCACACTGAAACTGTCGATTATTCTCTATATATTCTTTATGTGAGGAAGCTATCCATCTGGCTTGTGGAACATCAGTGGTTCTACCAGGTGCCGACCCTTGCACGAAAACTGCTTGAAGTGGCACCTGGGGTCCTTGTTCCTCCACCATTGGAAGATGGCAAGTCGCCAATTGACCTTAGCTGTTGATGCTATTAAATCGAAATCATTTCATTTATTTTTGTTTTAATTTGTTCTAGGTTCCAGCTGGCCTATCAACCCAGTCCACCTATACTGTATTCCTAGAATTTGATGGTCTTAGTTTAAAACCTGTGCACAAAGTTGTAAAGGCAGTGCAACTCAAATCCTCCATATTTGTCCTGACTGACAGAGGGATATATAAGCCTGGAGATCTGGGTAAGTATTATACTAAGGTTGGTGAAATGTTGTTGTTTTTTATGTAATTTTCAGCACATTTTTTCAGCCGAAGCTCAAACGTCTTCTCCTCAGAAACCGTTTTTCCAATTTTGACCAAACTTCACATGGATGATCCTTAGATGAATGCTTTTCAGATTTGTTAAAATTAGATCAACACGACGTCCAAGATATCCGCCATTACCATATATGGTTGAAACCTTAAAAAATCTTCTTCTCAAGAACCGCTAGACATATTTCAACAGTTTTTCTTTAAAAATGATCACCAACGCATAGACTGTCGAATTTATACAAATTCCATATAGACATATAGGATTTTTTTTTTAAAAATCTCCTTCTCTGAAACCACAATGCACAGAGCTCTCATGTATTACATGATTGTAGCATCAGGTTATGGTCCTCTACTAAGTTTGTTCAAATGGTGACCTTGAGGTCTTATATAGAGCCACACCGGCAGTCAAAGTTTGACATAGACTTATATAGGAAAAAAAATCAAAAAATCTTGTTCTCTGAAACTACAAGAGCCAGAGGTTTAATATTTTGTATTCACTATAAGATTATGGTGACGCTGGGGTCACATTTGGCCCCGCCCCAGGGGTCACATATTTTACATAGACTTGTATAGGGAAAAACTTAAAAAATCTTCTCTGAAACTGCAAGATCCAGATGCTTAATACTTTGCGTTTGCGTTTGCTATAAGCTTATGGTCCTCTAACAAGTTTGTTCAAATGGTGACACTGATGTCAAATGTGGCCTCGCCCAGGGGTCACAGTTTTACTTAGACTTGTATAGGAAAAATTAAAAAATCTTCTCTAAAACCACGAGGCACACAGCTCTCATATATTACATGTAGCCCTGGGGTCACATTTGGCCCTGCCCCAGGTGTTACACTCTAGCACCTTTATTTTGTATTTGATCTTTACCAAACTTTGTCGGTGTCTTAAAATCAATGTTGTTAACACAACAGAGGCCACATTTCTTGAACAATCTTAACCAAGTTTGCACAGATTGTATATGACCATAAGATTTCGAAGAAGTTCGATAATGGGCCAGTACTCAGGTGATCAATTTAGGGCCATCTTGGCCCTCAATTTAGGGCCATCTTGGCCCTCTTGCTTAGGCTATATATGATGTGCGATTTTTTTGTAGTGCAGGCAGACTACCGAATCTTTTCTGGGAAGAACCAGTACTGTATAATCGTGGAAAGTATACAGTACTGGTTCCTCCTAGGAACAAGTGGGTGGTCTGACTGCATTTATACTAGACTATCAGTGTAATATGGTTTTCGAAGGCATGGTTACAAACTCAACTGTCACTATCAGGGGCGTCCCAGGGCATACTCCCGTGCGTATAATTTAGAGTTGGGTGTCGGGAAAATTAAAAAGCTAAAGATGCAAAAAATGCAAAAAAAATGAAGCCCCTGGGAGAGGGGCCAGGGTTAGAGTGAGGGGTGTATAACTAGGGAAAAAGAAAGAATTAGGAATTAGAATAACTTTTCACCAGCGGGAGGGAACCCCTGTGCGTATACCCAAAAACACTCCTGACTATGCAGTAGATATTAGATAGTGCTATTGTGTTAGTATTAGAATCAAAATTGGGTTTGATGGAACTGCAATATAATATAGGTTATGTGGGGTCGAGTCGAAAAATATCTTTTTGGATTCCGTCCTCATTTTCATCAAGAAAACATGATTCATGGATTCATATTAACTTCACAATGGCAAGAGAAACTTGAGTTGCTGAAACTTACATTGTTGAAACCCTTGATCATGAAGAGTTAGGTAGTCAGGTTTCAGTATTTGATCTTCTTGACTGCCTTGGAATTACATGGAACGTTAGTCTAAGAGATTTATATACATTTTGATGTAATTGTTTTGACATTTTTTTGATGGAAAATTATGCCAACGTGACAACGCAAATGTGGAAGTGACCTTGACCCTCTAAGCAAAGGGCAGATAACCTTATAATTTTTAACTTCAACTTTTGCATTTAGGTTACTTTTGCACAAACTGTATGCACTAAGACCTTTCAAACTTTGCTTATAGTTGTATCTTGAGTGGTACATTGCAACGTGACAAAGCAAATGTGGATGTGACCTTGACCCTCCAAGCAAAGGGCAGATAACTTAATATTTTTTACCTTCAACATTTGCGTTTAGGTCACTCTCACAAACTTTATGCATTAGAATTGAATTGAATGTTGTTTAATGGCTCATCAACACAGTATAGGTTATTTAGAGCCGCCCCAGAGAGAGGGGAAGGATACATAGAACTCCGAATATGATCTTATTATCAAATAGATTCCTATGGTTCTTTAACGTGCTCGAAGGATTTATGCATTAGACCTTTCGAACTTCGCTTATAGTTGTTTGTTGGGTAGTACATCACAATGTGTCAAAAAGCAAATGTGGATGTGACCTTCACCATCCAAGAAAAGGGCAGATAACTTTAATTGTTACATTTACATCACTTTCTCATGAACTATAATTATGCACTAGATGATTTAAACCTAGTTTATATCTTAATCTGTGGAAGACAAACACATCTATTTTGACATAGTTGTGTCTTGGGTATAGTATCTTTTTGGATGCATGGATTACATCCATGACCTTGACCTACTTTTTGGAGCTGATGATTTTTTTATTTTTATTTTTTTTTATAGAATGGCATTTTGTTGTTAAAGAAATGCACTTAAATGTCATCTCAGCAAGCTGTAAACTCCATTGTTTTTAGTTATTAAAATGTTTACAAACTTTCATTTAAGCATCATTTATCTTTTATTTTTAAGTCCCGCCCCCATTAGGCGAGACATGTGAATCTGCAGATTTCTTGTTACTTATACATGCAGCTCAACATCTACCTCTAGTTTTAAATGTTGTTAAACATGTTAAACATTCATGTCATGCAAATCTGTTCTCAACTCTATGCTCATTTGTGGTAAAATAACATGTCTCTTCTCTCATTAATGAGTTCATTGAAACCTGAAACCCAACAATTGAAAACAAAGAAAAGCTGTAAATTTGTAAATGTGTTTTGTTGACGAAGAAAGAAGGTGAAGATCACCATGTCGTTTAATCGAAGTCAGAATAACTTGTAATGTGTTATAAATAGAAGTCGGATAAATGCGGTTCTCTTGACCCAAAATGGAGTCTGGCACAATAGTCATTTTATAATATATTATAAAATCCATTTATGCAATATATTTCAGTACACTTCCGTGTTTTAATTATGGACAAGGACCTGAAACCGAAGAAGGAAAAGTTTCACGTGCAGATAAAGGTAAATGTTTATCACAAGCATAATATATTTTCGAGTTCTCTGCCCCTGGTCATTCAGGTTCTAAATTGTTATTGTAGTTTAAGTTAACCCATACTTTCTCTTTTATTTAAGAAAAAGATTATAATTAGGAACCATAATGGTTTCAAACATACAAAAAGGAAAACAACAGAGGATGGTTACAATTAATAAAAATGGGTATGGGCAGTGATCAAGATGTAGATATGGGTAGGGATCAAAATATAGATATGGAAAGGGGTCAATATATAGATATGGGAAGGGAGCAAGGTATAGATATGGGTAGGAATCGATATATAGATATGGGTAAGGATCAAAATATGGGTATGAGTAGGGATCAACAGATGGGTATGAGTAGGGATCAACAGATGGGTATGAGTAGGGATCAACATATAGATATGGGTAGGGATCAAAATATAGATATGGGTAGGGATCAACATATAGATATGGGTAGGGATCAACATATGGGTATGAGTAGGGATCAACAGATGGGTATGAGTAGGGATCAACATAATTTTTTATGGGTATAAGTAGGGATCAATATACAGATATGGGTAGGGATCTGTATATGGGTATGAGTAGGGATCAACAGATGGGTATGAGTAGGGATCAACATATAGATATGGGTAGGGATCAACATATAGATATGGGTAGGGATCAAAATATAGATATGGGTAGGGATCTACATATGGTTATGGGTAGGGATAAACAGATGGGTATGGGTAGGGATAAACAGATGGGTATGAGTAGGGATCAACAGATGGGTATGAGTAGGGATCAACATATGGGTATGAGTAGGGATCAACATATAGATATGGGTAGGGATCAAAATATAGATATGGGTAGGGATCAACATATGGGTATGAGTAGGGATCAACAGATGGGTATGAGTAGGGATCAACATATGGGTATGAGTAGGGATCTACATATAGATATGGGTAGGGATCAATATACAGATATGGGTAGGGATGTGTATATTAGTATGAGAAGGGGTCAACATATAGATATGGGTAGGGATCAAAATATAGATATGGGTAGGGATCAACATATGGGTATGAGTAGGGATCAACATATAGATATGGGTAGGGATCAACATATGGGTATGAGTAGGGATCAACAGATGGGTATGAGTAGGGATCAACATATGGGTATGAGTAGGGATCAACATATAGATATGCATAGGGATCTACATATAGAGATGGGTAGGGATCAATATACAGATATGGGTAGGGATGTGCATATTAGTATTAGAAGGGGTCAACATATAGATATGGGTAGGGATCAAAATATAGATATTGGTAGGGATCAACATATGGGTATGAGTAGGGATCAACATATAGATATGCATAGGGATCTACATATAGATATGGGTAGGGATCAATATACAGATATGGGTAGGGATGTGCATATTAGTATGAGAAGGGGTCAACATATAGATATGGGTAGGGATCAAAATATAGATATGGGTAGGGATCAACAGATGGGAATGAGTAGGGATCAACATATAGATATGGGTAGGGATCAACATATGGATATGAGTAGGGATCAACATATGGGTATGAGTAGGGATCAACATATAGATATGCATAGGGATCTACATATATATATGGGTAGGGATCAATATACAGATATGGGTAGGGATGTGCATATTAGTATGAGAAGGGGTCAACATATAGATATGGGTAGGGATCAACATATGGGTATGAGTAGGGATCAACATATGGTAATAATAGGGATCAACATATGGGTATGAGTAGGGATTAATATACAGATATGGGTAGGGATCTGCATATGGGTATGTGAAGGGGTCAACATATAGATATGCGTAGGGATCAACATATAGATATGGGAAGGGATCAACATATGGATATGAGTAGGGATCAACATATAGATATGGGAAGGGATCAAAATATGGATATGGGTAGGGATCAACATATGGATATGAGTAAGGATCAACATATGGGTATGAGTAGGGATCAACATATGGGTATGAGTAGGGATCTACATATAGATATGGGTAGGGATCAACATATGGATATGAGTAGGGATCAACATATGGGTATAAGTAAGGATCAACATATAGATATGGGTAGGGATCAACATATGGGTATTAGTAGGGATCAACATATGGGTATGAGTAGGGATCAACATATATATATGGGTAGGGATCAACATATGGATATGAGTAGGGATCAACATATGGGTATGAGTAGGGATCAACATATGGGTATGAGTAGGGATCAACATATATATATGGGTAGGGATCAACATATGTGTATGAGTAGGGATCAACATATGGGTATGAGTAGGGATCAACATATGGGTATGAGTAGGGATCAACATATTGATATGGGTAGGGATCAACATATGGGTATGAGTAGGGATCAACATATGGGTATGAGTAGGGATCAACATATATATATGGGTAGGGATCAATATATGGATATGAGTAGGGATCAACATATGGGTATGAGTAGGGATCAACATATGGGTATGAGTAGGGATCAACATATGGGTATGAGTAGGGATCAACATATATATATGGGTAGGGATCAACATATGGGTATGAGTAGGGATCAACATATGGATATGAGTAGGGATCAACATATGGGTATGAGTAGGGATCAACATATGGGTATGAGTAGGGATCAACATATGGGTATGAGTAGGGATCAACATATGGGTATGAGTAGGGATCAACATATGGGTATGAGTAGGGATCAACATATATATATGGGTAGGGATCAACATATGGGTATGAGTAGGGATCAACATATGGGTATGAGTAGGGATCAACATATGGGTATGAGTAGGGATCAACATATGGGTATGAGTAGGGATCAACATATATATATGGGTAGGGATCAACATATGGATATGAGTAGGGATCAACATATGGGTATGAGTAGGGATCAACATATGGGTATGAGTAGGGATCAACATATATATATGGGTAGGGATCAACATATGGGTATGAGTAGGGATCAACATATGGGTATGAGTAGGGATCAACATATATATATGGGTAGGGATCAACATATATATAGTGGTAGGGATCAACATATGGGTATGAGTAGGGATCAACATATGGGTATGAGTAGGGATCAACATATATATATGGGTAGGGATCAACATATGGGTATGAGTAGGGATCATCAACATATGGGTATGAGTAGGGATCAACATATGGGTATGAGAAGGGATCAACATATATATGGGTAGGGATCAACATATGGATATGAGTAGGGATCAACATATGGGTATGAGTAGGGATCAACATATGGGTATGAGTAGGGATCAACATATGGGTATGAGTAGGGATCAACATATATATATGGGTAGGGATCAACATATGGGTATGAGTAGGGATCAACATATGGGTATGAGTAGGGATCAACATATAGATATGGGTAGGGATCAACATATGGGTATGAGTAGGGATCAACATATGGGTATGAGTAGGGATCAACATATATATATGGGTAGGGATCAACATATGGATATGAGAAGGGATCAACATATGGGTATGAGTAGGGATCAACATATGGGTATGAGTAGGGATCAACATATATATCGGTAGGGATCAACATATGGATATGAGTAGGGATCAACATATAGATATGGGTAAGGATCAACAGATGGGTATGAGTAGGGATCAACATATGGGTATGAGTAGGGATCAACATATAGATATGGGTAGGGATCAACATATAGATATGGGTAGGGATCAACATATGGATATGAGTAGAGACCAACGTATGGGTATGGGTAGGGATCAACATATGGGTATGAGTAGGGATCAACGTATGGGTATGGGTAGGGATCAACATATAGATATGAGTAGGGATCAACATATGGGTATGAGTAAGGATCAACAGATGGGTATGAGTAGGGATCAACAGATGGGTATGAGTAGGGATCAACATATAGATATGGGTAGGGATCAACATATGGATATGAGTAGAGACCAACGTATGGGTATGGGTAGGGATCAACATATGGGTATGAGTAGGGATCAACGTATGGGTATGGGTAGGGATCAACATATAGATATGAGTAGGGATCAACATATGGATATGAGTAGGGATCAACATATAGATATGGGTAGGGATCAACATATGGATATGAGTAAGGATCAACAGATGGGTATGAGTAGGGATCAACAGATGGGTATGAGTAGGGATCAACAGATGGGTATGAGTAGGGATCAACGTATGGGTATGGGTAGGGATCAACATATAGATATGGGTAGGGATCAACATATAGATATGGGTAGGGATCAACATATGGATATGAGTAAGGATCAACAGATGGGTATGAGTAGGGATCAACAGATGGGTATGAGTAGGGATCAACAGATGGGTATGAGTAGGGATCAACGTATGGGTATGGGTAGGGATCAACATATAGATATGGGTAGGGATCAACATATAGATATGGGTAGGAATCAACATATGGATATGAGTAGAGACCAACGTATGGGTATGGGTAGGGATCAACATATGGGTATGAGTAGGGATCAACGTATGGGTATGGGTAGGGATCAACATATAGATATGAGTAGGGATCAACATATAGATATGGGTAGGGATCTACATATGGGTATGGGTAGGGATCAACATATGGGTATGAGTAGAGACCAACGTATGGGTATGGGTAGGGATCAACATATGGGTATGAGTAGGGATCAACGTATGGGTATGGGTAGGGATCAACATATGGGTATGGGTAGGGATCAACATATGGGTATGGGTAGGGATCAACATATGGGTATGAGTAGAGACCAACGTATGGGTATGGGTAGGGATCAACATATGGGTATGAGTAGGGATCAACGTATGGGTATGGGTAGGGATCAACATATGGGTATGAGTAGAGACCAACGTATGGGTATGAGTAGGGATCAACATATGGGTATGAGTAGGGATCAACGTATGGGTATGGGTAGGGATCAACATATGGGTATGAGTAGGGATCATCATATGGGTATGAGTAGGGATCAACATATAGATATGGGAAGGGATCAACATATAGATATGGGTAGGGATCAACATATAGATATGGGTAGGGATCAACATATGGATATGAGTAGGGATCAACATATGGGTATGAGTAGGGATCAACATATATATATGGGTAGGGATCAACATATGGGTATGAGTAGGGATCAACATATGGATATGAGTAAGGATCAACATATGGGTATGAGTAGGGATCAACATATATATATATGGGTAGGGATCAACATATGGGTATGAGTAGGGATCAACATATGGATATGAGTAAGGATCAACATATGGATATGAGTAGGGATCAACATATGGGTATGAGTAGGGATCAACATATAGATATGTGTAGGGATCAACATATGGATATGAGTAGGGATCAACATATAGATATGGGAAGGGATCAACATATAGATATGGGTAGGGATCAACAGATGGGTATGAGTAGGGATCAACATATATATATGGGTAGGGATCAACATATGGGTATGAGTAGGGATCAACATATGGATATGGGTAAGGATCAACATATGGGTATGAGTAGGGATCAACATATATATATGGGTAGGGATCATCATATGGGTATGAGTAGGGATCAACATATGGATATGAGTAAGGATCAACATATGGATATGAGTAGGGATCAACATATGGGTATGAGTAGGGATCAACATATGGATATGAGTAGGGATCAACATATAGATATGAGTAGGGATCAACATATGGATATGAGTAAGGATCAACATATAGATATGTGTAGGGATCAACATATGGATATGAGTAGGGATCAACATATAGATATGTGTAGGGATCAACATATGGATATGAGTAGGGATCAACATATAGATATGGGAAGGGATCAACATATAGATATGGGTAGGGATCAACAGATGGGTATGAGTAGGGATCAATATATGGGTATGAGTAGGGATCAACATATAGATATGGGAAGGGATCAACATATAGATATTGGTAGGGATCAAACTATGTATGTGGGTAGGAATCAAAATAGAGATATGAGAAAGGGATCCGAACATAGATAATAGTAGGGATCAAGATGGATATGAGTAGGGATAATAATATGGATATGGGTAGGGGACAAGGGATCAAAACATAGATATGGGTAGGGATCAAACTATGGATATGGGTAAGGATCAACATATAGATATGGGTAAGGATCAACATATAGATATGGGTAAGGATCAACATATAGATATGGGTAAGGATCAACATATAGATATGGGTAGGGATCAACATATGGATTTGAGTAGGGATCAACATATAGATATGAGTAGGGATCAACATATAGATATGGGTAGGGATCAACATATGGGTATGAGTAGGGATCAACATATGGGTATGAGTAGGGATCAACATATAGATATGGGTAGGGATCTACATATGGTAAGAATAGGGTTCAACATATGGGTATGAGTAGGGATCAATATACAGATATGGGTAGGGATCTGCATATGGGTATGAGAAGGGGTCAGCATATGGCAATGAGTAGGGATCAACATATAGATATGGGTAGAGATCAACATATGGATATGAGTAGAGACCAACGTATTTGTATGAGTAGGGATCAACATATGGGTATGAGTAGGGATCAACATATAGATATGGGTAGGGATCAACGTATGGGTATGAGTAGGGATCAACATATGGGTATGAGTAGGGATCAACATATAGATATGGGTAGGGATCTACAAATGGTAAGAATAGGGTTCAACATATAGGTATGAGTAGGGATCAATATACAGATATGGGTAGGGATCTGCATATGGGTATGAGAAGGGGTCAGCATATGGGAATGAGTAGGGATCAACATATAGATATGGGTAGAGATCAACATATGGATATGAGTAGGGATCAACATATGGATATGAGTAGGGATCAACATATGGGTATGAGTAGGGATCAACATATAGATATGAGTAGGGATCAACATATGGATATGAGTAAGGATCAACATATGGGTATGAGTAGGGATCAACATATGGGTATGAGTAGGGATCAACATATGGGTATGAGTAGGGATCAACATATAGATATGGGTAGGGATCAACATATGGATATGAGTAGGGATCAACATATGGGTATGAGTAGGGATCAACATATAGATATGGGTAGGGATCAACATATGGGTATGAGTAGGAATCAACATATGGGTATGAGTAGGGATCAACATATGGGTATGAGTAGGTATCAACATATGGGTATGAGTAGGGATCAACATATAGATATGGGTAATGATCAACATATAGATATGAGTAGGGATCAACATATGGGTATGAGTAGGGATCAACATATGGGTATGAGTAGTGATCACCATATGGGTATGAGTAGGGATCAACATATATATATGGGTAGGGATCAACATATGGATATGAGTAGGGATCAACATATGGGTATGAGTAGGGATCAACATATGGGTATGAGTAGGGATCAACATATGGGTATGAGTAGGAATCAACATATAGATATGGGTAGGGATCAACATATGGGTATGAGTAGGGATCAACATATGGGTATGAGTAGGGATCAACATATGGGTATGAGTAGGAATCAACATATAGATATGGGTAGGGATCAACATATGGGTATGAGTAGGGATCAACATATGGGTATGAGTAGGGATCAACATATGGGTATGAGTAGGGATCAACATATGGATATGGGTAGGGATCAACATATGGATATGAGTAGGGATCAACATATGGGTATGAGTAGGGATCAACATATGGGTATGAGTAGGGATCAACATATGGGTATGAGAAGGGATCAACATATAGATATGGGTAGGGATCAACATATAGATATGAGTAGGGATCAACATATGGGTATGAGTAGGGATCAACATATGGGTATAAGTAGGGATCAACATATGGGTATGAGTAGGGATCAACATATGAGTATGAGTAGGGATCAACATATAGATATGGGTAGGGATCAACATATGGATATGAGTAGGGATCAACATATGGGTATGAGTAGGGATCAACATATGGGTATGAGTAGGGATCAACATATGGGTATGAGTAGGAATCAACATATAGATATGGGTAGGGATCAACATATGGGTATGAGTAGGGATCAACATATGGGTATGAGTAGGGATCAACATATAGATATGGGTAGGGATCAACATATAGATATGAGTAGGGATCAACATATATATATATGGGTAGGGATCAACATATATATATATGAGTAGGGATCAACATATAGATATGGGTAGGGATCAACATATGGGTATGAGTAGGGATCAATATACAGATATGGGTAGGGATCTGCATATGGGTATGAGGAGGGGTCAGCATATGGGAATGAGTAGGGATCAACATATAGATATGGGTAGGGATCAACATATGAATATGAGTAGGGATCAACATATGGGTATGAGTAGGGATCAACATATAGATATGGGTAGGGATCAACATATGGTTATGAGTAGGGATCAACATATGGGTATGAGTAGGGATCAACATATAGATATGGGTAGGGATCAACATATGGTTATGAGTAGGGATCAACATATGGGTATGAGTAGGGATCAACATATGGGTATGAGTAGGGATCAACATATGGGTATGAGTAGGGATCAATATATAGATATGAGTAGGGATCAACATATATATATATGGGTAGGGATCAACATATAGATATGAGTAGGGATCAACATATGGATATGAGTAGGGATCAACATATGGGTATGAGTAGGGATCAACATATGGGTATGAGTAGGGATCAACATATGGGTATGAGTAGGGATCAATATATAGATATGAGTAGGGATCAACATATATATATATATATGGGTAGGCATCAACATATAGATATGGGAAGGGATCAACATATAGATATTGGTAGGGATCAAACTATGTATATGGGTAGGAATCAAAATAGAGATATGAGAAAGGGATCCGAACATAGATAATAGTAGGGATCAAGATGGATATGAGTAGGGATAATAATATGGATATGGGTAGGGGACAAGGGATCAAAACATAGATATGGGTAGGGATCAAACTATGGATATGGGTAAGGATCAAAATATAGATATGGGTAGGGATCAATACATAGATATGGGTAGGGATCAGCATATGGGTAGATAGGGTATGTATCAAAATATTGTTAAGGGTAGGGATCAAAAACATAGGTATGGCTAGGGATCAAAACATAGATAAGGGAAGGGATCAAAGTATAGATATGGGTAGGTTATACATTTTATATTTTCTTAAAAAGTAACTAGTTATGTGATCAAATAAAGTCATTCTCTTTATACTTGAGGGTCTTTTGGGGCCTCCCTTTTTAATTACAATTTTTAAATAAAACTTGTATTTTGAAAAAGGAACTTGCAAATTATTACCAGTTAACCGGTGCTTAGTTCATGTTACAGATTATAATTAGGACTATGCCACAATGGAGAGGTGATACATATCTGATCACATCCAATGTGTTAACATTTTAAAAGACTTTCTTTCAAAGGGAAGCCACTGTAACAAGCATGTGCATTTCAGTCTTAAAGATGAATTGCCACCCTTTTTGTAGTAAATTTAACTCTTAAAAATCATATGAACATTTCTTGATAGTCCCGGAGAGAAACATATATTTAAAACCGCTAAGTTGTATATAAAAATAAGTATATTTGCTTGACGTAGATATGACTTTTACCACTGCGTGACTGCACTGGGAAATGAGGTAAAACTGCACAACTATTGTCAGATAATTGATAAATACATTTACCTGTGGATTAATTTACCTGTTCAAAGTTTTCTAGGATCAAATAAAATTGTATTCTCGCTTTTCACAGATATTTGCAATGTGTGAATTGTAAATATCTATTGTTGCATATTGATTTTGATTTAAATAAACATGTTCAAGAAAAAAAACATGGCTGGAGAACTTTAACTGAGTTGAGGATGATAAGAATGAACTTTGTTTATCAAAACAAATCAACAAAAACAAATCACAAAATTAAAAAAGGTGTGTAAAATCTTCACAAATAGGTCATTGAGTAATTTGTTTGTCCGTCCGTCTGTCAGTTTACAGGAGCGCCTCGTGTGTTTTTTTGTGGGTGAGCTTGTGGATGTCAGGGTTACAAATACGTCAATGCTTTCTGCCGAGGAATCGTGGGTTTATTAAGGGTAGATTCAACAATATACGACATAAACCTAAAACAATACAAAACGAATACTTAATATACAAGACTCGGAACATAGACAAACAAGACAAATACGATACAAAACACACGCGGCGGTACTTCATCATTTTAAACATAATATATATACAAACATTGTCTTACCAGACTCGAAGTAGAGATCGTAGTATTCTAAGAAGGCTTTCTATCACTCACGTGATAGAACAAATATACATTTACATGTATCACCACAATACCATTTGTAAGGTGTTGTTTGTCAGTCAGTCAGAGAAGTGCGGAGAATTGGTTAGTTTGGCGAAATTAGTGTAGGACCCAGCATGCAACATAATCGTTCACTCAATCACTCATGACGAATATATATTTATCGATATACACCGACTGGACATTATAAGCCAGTAAAGGTAAACATTGGAACAGTGAATATAGCTCCGTTTCTTAACATTAGGTTAGCATCCACCAATACTACAATACTAATACTACAAGGCAATATACAAGACCCGGGTCACATACTCCCCTGCTACATATAAATGTCTCCTGACATTTCACAATTCGTACTTGCTATATTAAGAGTACAATAACAAACAAATAAATTCAGAACTATAAGTCAAGTCTTCTGAAATAAAAACGTTAGTCAAATGAATATAATAACAACTGAACATCACACCGTTCTTTAACTCCGCTTATTATCCTTGCAGATAATATATATAAGACTGCTGAAATTGAAAATTACAATAAAAACTTGGCAGATAATCAAATTATCCGTCTGAAACACACATATCCAATTATATTGGCGTTAACTCAATATCTTGGACTTAACCAACATTTTCTTGAAATTGAATTCAGAATGCACATATTGAAAAAACACAATAAACATGATTATTCACAAAGGCAGATACTTGGGTGAAATCAAGTAAATTAACACTCCATGTAGTTTTCTTCTCCCATCACTGTGGATGTATATCTGAAAATTAAAAGATTTCAATAATTCAGACATAATAAACTGTTTGCTAATAGACCCACTGGCCTAGCCAGTCACGTTTTTTTCGTTCTCTGGTTGTCCGCCTAACAGGTTGATGGTCGGAATCTCCCTGTTGTTCGGTCGGGCTTCGAACTAACTGTTCAGTCGACAACTCTGGGGGATCGAACCTTACGGTGGACACTTCCGGTGAACTGAACCTTCCGGTGGACACTTCTGGGGAACTGGACCTTTCGACGGACAATTCTGGGGAACTGAACCGAGTATTCTCGACTGAGAGAAGAGGAGTAGAAAAATGACTAGTGGGTTCATTTAAACTACTAACATATTGCCTGGACCTACTATTTTGAAAGTTTACGCCTTCAAGAGACTGGCTAATATGGGGATCAATAATGGATAGGATCTTTTATCAGATAGTCACAGGGCAAGAGCATGTTACGATGCAACATGCGCATGGGTTTCGAACCCTTTTTACCTTTTATACTGATATACATCTTTAGACCACCTATCGGCCAATTTCTGTTTTCCCTTCAGTCCAACATTGCGTGCTAGAACTCAGTCACCTCATTCAAGTTTGGACTCTCGGACCTTCTTGTCATACTGAGCCTTGTTTTTAGCATGGCTCTTGCTCGATTCCTTCGCCGCTGTTGCGTAAGCGAGTTGGAGGCTGTCTTTCAGTTTCTTAGCATATGTGTGAGGCTCTGCAGCAGCCTTGCCACGATCTGGTGTAGTACCAAGATAGGCATCGACTCGAAAGACGGGGGTGCCATCCGAACATCAAAAAATGGGGCGAGAATCCAGTGGAATCACTCTTAGTAGCATTATATGCATGAACAATTGGAGCAATGTAAGACTTCCAGTCTTGTTTCTGGTCTTCCTCCAATGTCCCTAGCATTTTTAAGAGTGTTCCATTGAAACATTCACAAGCACCATTTCCCTGGGGGTGGAATGGTGAGGATCCAAACTTCTGTATATTTGCAATTTTGCATACCTCCTTTATAACCTTACTTTCGAAACTACGTCCCTGACCGCTATGGAGCCTTTCTGGAAAACTGTAATATCGAAAGAAGTGTTCATAGAGGGCTTCAGCTGTAGTCTGAGCCGTCTGGTTTCGGCAAGGAATAGAATAGCCTGAGCATATCTGGAAAAATGATCAGTTATCACCAATATATTCTCAAACCCACCCCTTGACTGTTTCAGAGACTAGAAGTCTATGCAGACAAGGTCCATAGGGCGGGTGTTATGAATTGGTAATAGTTCGGCCATTGCCCTGACTGGGGTCTTCCTGTGTATACATCTTTCGCAAGACTCAACCTTATAGTTCACGTCGTTCTCCAGACCTGGCCAATAAAACCGTTGCCTAGCTAACCACGAGCCTTTTCTTCGCCCTGATGGCCCATATTGTTATGGACACCTTTTAAGGCTAGGCTTTGGTATGACTCTGGGATTACAAGCTGTCGGATTAATTGACCATCAAGAGAAGTGGTTCTGTAGAGAATGCCATTTTCGACTTCAAGGCGTTTCCACTCACGGAGAAATTTCTGCACAGACACAGTTTCTCTCTGGAGGTCCTCTTCCCTGGGCCGAAAACCGTTACTCTTGAGGTCAATAACTTTCGCTAAAGTTTTATCGGTCAACTGTTCTCTGTCCCATTTAATCTTGTTGAAATGCTCAGACGAAAAACACCTCCTCATTGGCCAAATGAGGCGCTGAATCATCTGAAACACTTTCGATTAAGGGCACAGAGACAGTGGCTGCGTGGCAGACAGCTTCGACCACGTCTGAGAATATTTGTAGTAAACGTGAAAGACTGTTGGCGTCGACATTATTCTTGCCAGCTCGGTAACTAATGGAAAAATTATAATTTGCAAGAGATGCAACCCATCTGTGTCCTGTGGCATCAAGTTTTGCCGTTGAAAGGATGTAACTATGTCCAGGGATTATTGTCAGTTATCACCTCGAAAGTGGGCCCTAGGAGATAATCATGAAATTTGTCGGACACAGTCCATTTCAACGCCAAAAACTCGAGCTTATGAGCTGGGTAACACCGTTCACTAGGTCTTAACCCACAACTGGCATAGGCAATGACTCTTTCCTCACCATCTTGCTCTTGATAGAGGATTGCACCTAAACCAGAACCACTAGCATCTGTATGCATAATGAATGGTTCAGTATAGTCTGCAGATGCCAAGATGGGAGTAGAGGTCAGTTGTTTATGAGAGTAGCAAAGGCCGTCTTTTGGGCATCGCCCCAAGTCCAAAGAGCTATAGATTTCTTTTTGGACTTGTACTTTCGAGACGCCTTGGTCATGCCATGTCCTTCTAATAGAGCATTTAATGGCTGTGCTATCTGCAAAAAGTTCTCGACAAAGCGGCGGTAGTACCCCGCGAACCCTAAAAACTGATGTAGCTCCTTAATATTTTTGGGTTTTTGTCAAGTTCTCTGGGTTCTTTGGGTTTTTGTTAAGTTCTCTGGGTTCTTTGCAGAAGTTTTCTCTGGGTCAGTCTGTATACCTTCCTCAGATATTACATGACCGAGATAAATGACTAAAGACATGAACAATTCACATTTAGAGGGTTTTAGCTTAAGACCATGCTGGTATAAGCGTGTAAACACTGCCTCTAAACATTCCATGTGTTCCTCAAACGTCTGGAAAAAATTAGGATGTCATCAATGAAAATAAGACACTCTTTGAGGTGCATTTCTCCCATACATTTTTTCCATCAGACGCTGAAATGTAGTCCCAGCGTTACACAAACCAAAACTCATGCGGTTTACTTCATAAAAGCCGAGCGGACCAACCTAGTATGCTGTATACTGTTTGTGATCTTCTTCCATCTCGACCTACCAGTAGCCTGAATGGTGGTCGAGCTTGGAAAAGAACTTGTCCCCTTGCAAGATATCTACGGTATCATCGAACCGCGGAAGCATGTAAGCATCTAAGGGTCTTTGCGTTGAGGGTCCTGTAATCTATACAGAAACTTAAGCTATTGTCCCGTTTACGGACTAACACAACATTGGAGGAGTAAGGACTGTCTGATTCCCTCATCGCACCTGCATCTAGCATCTCTTCCCATTTATACATACATTAAAAACATTAGTCACTCATTTTATCCTGTACAGTTATCTATTAAAATTGCTGGAGAAAAAAATTCATATAATGTTTTTTTTCTCTCTCTTTTTTCTGGTTTATTTTAAATATAATAATGTAGCAAAATAAACAACTGTTCATATTTATTCCAGGATCGACTGGACAATATCCTGATGAATCAAGCTAAAAACGGGAATGCAAATCCAGGTATGTTTGTCCTCAGGGAGAATTGATACTGCTAGTTATGAGTTTGCATAATGTTTTTAGGCTTATATATTAAATATCGACCAAGGTAAGCAAATAACTTTTAATATAAAGTGTATCTTCCTGTTTCAGTTAAGCAAAATACCTTTTTTTACATAGAAAGACTGCAGACTTAATCAGATTTTATGTTTCATAATGGGTTACTGGGTTGTGTTGTGCCATTGTCACATCTTTGCCATAGACACTTATGTTAGCAGCAATAGCAACAGCAGTATCAACATTAGCAGTAACAACATCAGCAAAAGCAACAGCAGTAGCAACATTCGCAATAACAACATCAGCAGTAACAACATCAGCAAATGCATCAGCAGTAGCAACTACAGCAGTAACAACATCAGCAGTAGCAACAGCAGAAATTTAGCAGCATCATTATAAACAGTAGCAGCAGCAACAGCAGCAATGTCAGCAGTAACAGCATAATCAATATCAGCAGTATCAGCAACATCAATATCATCAATCTTTTGCAGCAGCATTAGCTATATCAGCAGCAGCAACATCAGCAGAACCAGATACATTATCAACATAAGCAACATCAGCATAAAACCAGCATTTAACCACAGCATCAAGATCAGCAGTAGCAGCAGCAGAACATAAGCCGTAGCAACAGAATCAATATCAGCAGTAACAGCAGCAGAACATAAGCAGTAGCGACAGAAGCAACATCAGCAGTAGCAGCATTAAAGCAGCAGCAACATCAGTAGTAGCAGCAGCAGCCATAACAGCAGCAGTAGCAACAACAAAAGCAACATCAGCAGTATGAACCACAGCAGCAGCAGCAGTAGTAACAACAGTAACATTAACAGTAACAATAACAACTATAGCAGTAACATGAACAACAGCAACTTCAGCAGTAGCAACAGCAGCAACATCAACAGTAGCGACATCAGCAACATCAGCATTAGCAACAACAGCAACAACAGCAGTAGCAACAGCAGCAATAGCAGCAATAGCAGCAACATCAGCAGTAGCAACAGCAGCAATAGCAGCAACATCAACAGTAACGACATCAGCAACATCAGCATTAGCAACAACAGCAACAGCAGCAGTAGCAACAGCAGCAATAGCAGCAACATCAGCAGTAGCGACAGCAGCAACATCAGCAGTCACTTTATCTACATAAGAAACAGCAGCAGTAAAACTAGCATTAGCCACAATATCAGGATCATCAGTAGCAGCAGAACATAAGCAGTAGCAACAGAAGCAACACCAGCAGTAGCAGTATTAGGGCAGCAGCAACATCAGTAATTGCAGCAGCCACAACAGCAGCAGTAGCAACAACATCAACATCAGCAGAGCAACATCAGCAGTAGCAACAGCAGCAACATTGACAGTAACAACAGCCATAGCAGTAACATAAATGGCAGCAACATCAGCTATAGTAGCGCAACAGGTACAACAACAGCAACAGCAGCAACATCAGGAGCAATAGCAGGAACAGCAACAAAAGCAGCAGTAGCAACAGCAGCAACAAACATCAGCAGTAGTGACATCAGCAACATCAGCAGTAGAACAGCAACAAAATCAGCAATAACAACAACAGCATATAAGCAGTAGCAACAGCAACAACATCAGCAGTAACAACAGCAGCAACATCAGTGGTAGCAACAGCAACAAAAGCAGCAGTAGCAACAGCAGCAACATCAGCAGTAGTGACATCAGCAACATCAGTAGTAGAAATAGCAACAAAATCAGCAATAACAACAGCAGCACTTAAGCAGTAGCAACAGTAACAACATCAGCAGTAACACCAGCAGCAACATCAACTATAGCAACAGCAGCAGTAACAAGTAACAACATCAGCAACATCAACAGTAGCAACAGCAGCAGTAGCAACAATAGCAACAGTATCAATATACACAGTAACAACAGCAGTAACATCAGCATTAGCAACAGCAGCAACATTAGCATCAGTAGCAACATCACTATGAACAACATCAGCAGTAGCATCAGTAGCAAAATCACTATGAACAACAGCAGCAGTAACATGTAGAAACGGGATCAACATCAGCAGTAGCAACCTCAGCAACATCAGTAGTAGCAAAAGCCTCCACATCAGCATTAGCAACACCAGCAACAGCAGCAACACCAGCAGTAGCAACAGCAGCAACATCAGCAGTAGCAACACCAGCAACATCAGCAGGAGCAACAGCAGCAACATCCGCATTAACAACAGCAGCAACATCTTCAGTAGTAACTGCAGCAACATCAGCAGGAGCAACAGCAGCAACATCGGCATTAACAACAGCAGCAACATCTTCAGTAGTAACAGCAGCAACATCAGCATAAGCAACAACAGCAACATCAGCAATAGCAACATGAGTAACATCAGCAGTAGCAACAGCAGCAACATCAGCATAGCAATAACAGCAACAGCAGAAACATCAGCAGAAGCAACATCTGCAACATCAGCAGCAACATCAGCAGTAGCAGCAACATCAGCAGTAGCTGTAACATCAACAGCAGCAACTTCATCAGCAGCAACAGCAGCAACATCAACAGTAGTGACTTCAGCAACAGCAGCATTAGCAACAACAGCAACAGCAGCAGTAGCAGCAACATCAGCAGTAGCAAGAGTAATAACAGCTGCTATAGCAGCAATAGCAGCAGTAGCAACAGTAATAACAGCTGTTATAGCAGCAATAGCAGCAGTAGCAACAGTAATAACAGCTGCTATAGAAGCAATAGCAGCAGTAGCAACAGTAATAACAACTGCTATAGCAGCAATAGCAGCAGTAGCAACAGTAATAACAGCTGCTGTAGAAGCAATAGCAGCAGCAGCAACAGTAATAACAGATGCTATAGCAGCAATAGCAGCAGAAGCAACAGTAATAACAGCTGCTATAGCAGCAATAGCAGCAGTAGCAACAGTAATAACAGCTGCTATAGCAGCAATAGCAGCAGTAGCAACAGTAATAACAGATGCTATAGCAGCAATAGCAGCAGTAGCAACAGTAATAACAGATGCTATAGCAGCAATAGCAGCAGTAGCAACATTAATAACAGATGCTATAGCAGCAATAGCAGCAGTAGCAACAGTAATAACAGATGCTATAGCAGCAATAGCAGCAGTAGCAACAGTAATAACAGATGCTATAGCAGCAATAGCAGCAGTAGCAACAGTAATAACAGCTGCTATAGCAGCAATAGCAGCAGTAGCAACAATAATAACAGATGCTATAGCAGCAATAGCAGCAGTAGCAACAATAATAACAGATGCTATAGCAGCAATAGCAGCAGTAGCAACAGTAATAACAGCTGCTATAGCAGCAATAGCAACAATAATAACAGATGCTATAGCAGCAATAGCAGCAGTAGCAACAGTAATAACATATGCTATAGCAGCAATAGCAGCAGTAGCAACAGTAGCAACAGTAATAACAGATGCACTAGCAGCAATAGCAGCAGTAGCAACAGTAATAACAGCTGCTATAGCAGCAATAGCAGCAGTAGCAACAATAATAACATGCTATAGCAGCAATAGCAGCAGTAGCAACAATAATAACAGATGCTATAGCAGCAATAGCAGCAGTAGCAACAGAAATAACAGCTGCTTTAGCAGCAATAGCAGCAGTAGCAACAGTAATAACATCTGCTATAGCAGCAATAGCAGCAGTAGCAACAAAAGCTTCATAATCAGCAGCATCAACAACAACAGCTAACAAAGTTACAAAGGCTACAGCAGCTGAAGCATCAGCAGAAGAATCCTAGGCAATTGTTGAGGGCAACATATCAAGTACAATTAGCAGACTCGGAATGTTTTTAATGCAGCAACGGCAGCAGTAGTAATTATTTTTGAGTTTAAGAAGATTTATTTGTGATAACTAATAGGTACATATTGAAAATTAAGGTATTTTAAATGCTAGATATTTATGACAATCTAGCAATGAACTAGTTGATATGTTGAAAGTCAAGTTGTCCAAATTATTATGATAATATTGTGATGAAACAGTTGATATGCTGAAAGTAGAGTTGTCCATGTCCATGCTAATTTCAGATGATCATTCTGCATTGCTGGATGGAACCATGCAGGTGTCAGATGACCCAATTCTTGGGAATTACACAGTTTTTGTGGAGACCGATGTAAGTTTGACATATGTATGCATCATCAAATGTGTCGTCGTCTTAATCATTACCTTTATCTTTGACATCATTTTTAAAATCATCATCATCATCACGATGATCATCATCAATCATCAATCATCATCATCATGATCATCATCATGATCATCATCAATCATCATCATCATCAATCATCATCATCATCATCAGTTATCGTCATCAAAAAATCATCATATATTATCCATCATTCATCATGATCATTATCATCATCATCATCATGATCATCATGTCATCATCATCATCAAAGAATATATTTTTTAAAGTTGTTTATATATAAAAAGTATGTGAAAAAATTTAAATCAAAGCCAGCGAGATGCATTTCTTAATCTTCTATAATTTTCTTCTTCTGAATCATTCAGATTGATCTCTACAGCTACCTCATACTGATCATCATTTTGTGGTCTAATATCACAGATGATCAATTTGCACATATCTGAGCATTTTAAACCATTTTCCAAACTCGATAGCAAATATAGCATTGCCAGTTTTTTGACCCTCCATCAAATCAGTTTCCAGATCACCAGTGGAATTAGTGTTCCATCCATGTCCTATGTCAGCATAATTGATTTGCATATTTTATGTTGTCTGACATTTGTCAAATCGATTTGATATGCAAATTCTTCTGATATATCAGTTAATTCTGAATTATTACCCAGTAATTTCCCTAGTTGTTTAAACAGTTTTTAGCTCTAATATTTTAGTGGTTCGGTGTCCATAGTCCTTCCGTCCGGATGTTCGTCTGTCCATAAACTTTTTTTTTTGTAGATAAGCTACTTGATGGATTTTCATGAAACTTCTACTGGATGGATTTTTATGAAACTTTACAGCAATGTTGCCCATGATGTTAAGTTGATCCTAGCAAATATTCACATTGATATGAAATCCAAGATGGCCACCAAAGCTAAAATTAGATTTTAAAAAAAAACAAGTTTGTATCGACTACTTCTTGAAAACTATAATTGATATTAATATGGGACTTTTTCTAAAATTGTCAGCATGACATGATGTTGGTCCTTTTCAAAAAACGTTTGGATTTGATGTTAAACATGGCTGTCAGTGGCCATCTTTGTTTACATAGAGTTATATAGGTATGAAACCACTAATTATTTTCCCCATAGACACCAATGTTAAAGTGTCACATATTAATGATTTGCTGCAAATTCAACTCAAGTATGGATAATGCTGCAGTGTAAAGTTCATATAGAAAACTAATTTTCCACTTGAAAGTTCACCAGAAAAGGTGGGGTAAGAAAGTCCTTGTTTGTTTACTGAACAGGTCAAGGGTACAGCTGTTTTCATTGATGGTTGTTCACAAAGTGTAAGCATAGTCGAAATTTTGAAAATGTTCAATCAGTGATCCAGTAAAACCTATTAATATGCTTCTTATACATACAACCTCAAAATCGAGTAGAAGCGGGCAGTTTTACCCTACTTATAATGCCCATTTTCATCAAAAAGGAGGGGTTTTCATGTAGGAACTACATTCGACTACACCTTGGAGTTTTACATGTAATTAATGGTGGTAAACCTATAGTAAAAAACTGTAGCTACTACTCCTCTGAAACTACATGATGGATTTTCATGAAAATTCAAAGGAATGTTGCTCTTGATGTCTAATTGATCCTAGCAAAGTTTCAGGTCAGCCGGAAATTAAGATGGCCGCCATGGCTAAACATAGATTTTTAAAAAACAAGTTGGTAGCGACTACTTCTTCAAAGTGATATTGATATGGGACTTTTTCTAAATGATCAGCATGACATGATGTTGATCCTTGTTGAAAATCATTTTGATTTGACATTAAACATGGCTGCCAGCGGTCATCTTTGTTTACAAGAGTTATATAGTAAAAATGTGTAGCGACTACTACACTGAAACTACTTGACAGATTTTCATGAACCTTCACAGGAATGTTGCACTTGATGTCTAGTTCATCTTAGCAAAATTTTAGGTCAGCCGGAAATTCCAGATGGCCAACACAGCTAAAAATAGACTAATAAAAAAAGTTTGTTGCACCTATTTCTTGAAAACTATAAGCAATATTGATATGGGACTTTTTCTAAAATGATCAGCATGACATGAGGTTGGTCCTTGTCGAAAATCATTTTGATTCGTCATTAAACATGGCTGACCTTGGTCATCTTTGTTTACATAGTTATATAGTAAAAACTTGTTACTCTTCTGAAACTACTTGACGGATTTTCATGAAACTTAACTGAAATGTTGCTGTTGATGTCAAGTTGATCCTAGCAAATTTCAGGTCGGCAGGAAATTCAAGATGGCTGCCATGGCTAAAAATAGATTTTTTTTAAATCTGTAGCGACTACTTTAAAACTATAAGTGATATTGATATGGGACTTTTTCTAACATGATCAGCATGACATGGTGTTGGTCCTTGTTGAAAGTTATTTTGATTCAACATTAAATATGGCTGACATTGGCCACCTTTGTTTACACATAGAGTTATATAGTAAAAACTTGTAGCGATTACTCTGAAACTACTTGAATGCTTTTCATGAAACTTCACAGGATTGCTGATCTAGCTATCAAAACCTATCAGTTTAGCTTCAAGGTCATTGACCTCTTGTTTATAAGCAGGTTTGGGTGATAAGCTTTAGTGCTGCAGCTTTATTAACCCTTTCATGCTGTCTAATTAATGTTGTTGCACCCTGAAAATGCATGATTTACATACTCCTTGTCCTATTGCCTCTGCCTGGAATTTTTGAATATCTATATAGTGGACTCAGTTCATTGTACCACATTTCAGATAAGTTGGGCTTTCACTCCAGGTATATGAGAAAGACATCTGTATTTTCACTGTGTATTATAATTCAGGCATTCCCTGAAATGACAACATGTTCTGTATTTGCTGCATGAATACTCAGCCGTGTATCAGCTTCTCCACATGTTGAATTTAAAGTCTTTATACATTTTGCAGTGTCGTTTGCTAATTTCCAACAATCTTCGTCACATGTCACATACAAATCTTTATGCCAAGTTTACTTTGAGTTTCTTTTCCATCCATTCACTGCCGCACTGGCTTAGTTGCAGAGCGTCTGCCTATAATGCGGGAGGTCAAGGTCATTCTGCTGCTGGGTCACACCAAATACTTCATAGAAACAGTACCAGTGGCTCCATTGCTTGATGTTCAGCATAAAATGGATAGTCCTAGAACTGGTAGCCTGGTGTCGTATAATGTGACTGGATGGGGTTTTATTTCATGGCATGGTATTCTAGTGTGTCAGTACTATAAGGTTAAGCTCTGCGATCACTGCTACAGGAAGGCACAGTTGTGATTCCTTAGTTGTCTAAGGTATACACTTCTGAACTAGATGCAAATTCCAATGTCCTCTTGATGCACGAATCAAACCTAGCATTATTTTCACCTAACGTCTATATGACATCCAAACTGCTGACATGTTTGAATTATTCTTTCGTAGGTGAATGAGGCACTCTTTCTAATGCGATATGTATTGTCTTGTCAAACATCTCTGGTGTATTACCTCAACATAATCTATACTGTTTGCGTAAGTTATTTAAATCCAATTGTGATGTCCTTCCATGCCATGCTTTGAAGTGCTTTAAATAGCAGTTTATGTACAAATCATACAGATAGGTTGTACTTGCAAACTTCTGATATGCCTGTAATGTTAGGAAACTGGTTTAAAATGCTCAGACATGCAAGTTGATCATCTGTGATAATAGATCACACAATGAGATAGCTCTAGATATTTACCACTGCTCGACCTATCCTAAGGGTTAAACTTCTTGTCTGGTTCGGGCTCACAGGTAGAGCGACTGGTTTGGGGTCTATGGGGAATTAGCTGACTAGAGCCCAAATGCTATCCCGTTCGGATTGGACAGGGGGTCAGGGGTCCGTTCTACTTTGATTGTTTAAGTAGAAGGACAGGGGGTCAGGGGTCCATTCTAATTTGATTGTTTAAGTAGAACGTATGGGTATGAAAATACCAAATAGTCCATCTCAGATTTCCACTAATGTTTTACGCCAAAGTTCCAATAAAGTTTGTTGAGTAAAATGTTCAAATATAACAATTGATATAAATGTAAGTTATTCTAATGTTTCATCGTAAGTAATAAATAATACTGTCACTTCCCTTTCTCCTATATTTCCACTGTCCACAGTTTATTCCTAAAACATTATGTAGTAAATTCCTAATTAGAAAAGTTCATTTCCAAGTTTAACACAAGAAGACTGTACTGGCTATAACATTAGCTCACCACTTGACTGTACACTAGCATAGCTGAACTTCCAGACTTTCCAACTTCAAGATTCTCACTTCATGAACTCCTTTGGGTATCTATCTTCAGTTTTTGTTTTGGCCAGCAGAGCTTATGGGATGCCGAGTTGTCCGTCGTCCGTCAGTCGTTAACTTTTGTCTCGTTAAGACGATAGGGCTTTCGTTTTTCATTTCATCTTTACCAAACTTTACCAGATTGTTAATGTCAATGAAAGCTCGGACTAAATCGTTTGATTGAGGGTAACTAAAGGGGCGTGGCTATGCCATACTACAACTACCGGATATTGGAATTTAGAGTACGGTCACTATGATGTCACAGTGTTACTAAGTACACCATGCTACAAAAAAAGATAGAGTCTGGTCTCAGCTCGTTGTATAATGTGACTGGGTGGGGTTTTATTTCATGGCATGGTATTCTAGTGTGTCAGTACTATAAGGTTAAGCTCTGCGATCACTGCTACAGGAAGGCACAGTTGTGATTCCTTAGTTGTCTAAGATATACACTTCTGAACTAGATGCAAATTCCAATGTCCTCTTGATGCACGAATCAAACCTAGCATTATTTTCACCTAACGTCTATATGACATCCAAACTGCTGACATGTTTGAATTATTCTTTCGTAGGTGAATGAGGCACTCTTTCTAATGCGATATGTATTGTCTTGTCAAACATCTCTGGTGTATTACCTCAACATAATCTATATTGTTTGCGTAAGTTATTTAAATCCAATTGTGATGTCCTTCCATGCCATGCTTTGAAGTGCTTTAAATAGCAGTTTATGTACAAATCATACAGATAGGTTGTACTTGCAAAATTCTGATATGCCTGCAATGTTAGGAAACTGGTTTAAAATGCTCAGACATGCAAGTTGATCATCTGTGATAATAGATCACACAATGAGATAGCTCTAGATATTTACCACTGCTCGACCTATCCTAAGGGTTAAACTTCTTGTCTGGTTCGGGCTCACAGGTAGAGCGACTGGTTTGGGGTCTATGGGGAATTAGCTGACTAGAGCCCAAATGCTATCCCGTTCGGATTGGACAGGGGGTCAGGGGTCCGTTCTACTTTGATTGTTTAAGTAGAAGGACAGGGGGTCAGGGGTCCATTCTAATTTGATTGTTTAAGTAGAACGTATGGGTATGAAAATACCAAATAGTCCATCTCAGATTTCCACTAATGTTTTACGCCAAAGTTCCAATAAAGTTTGTTGAGTAAAATGTTCAAATATAACAATTGATATAAATGTAAGTTATTCTAATGTTTCATCGTAAGTAATAAATAATACTGTCACTTCCCTTTCTCCTATATTTCCACTGTCCACAGTTTATTCCTAAAACATTATGTAGTAAATTCCTAATTAGAAAAGTTCATTTCCAAGTTTAACACAAGAAGACTGTACTGGCTATAACATTAGCTCACCACTTGACTGTACACTAGCATAGCTGAACTTCCAGACTTTCCAACTACAAGATTCTCACTTCATGAACTCCTTTGGGTATCTATCTTCAGTTTTTGTTTTGGCCAGCAGAGCTTATGGGATGCCGAGTTGTCCGTCGTCCGTCAGTCGTTAACTTTTGTCTTGTTAAGACGATAGAGCTTTCGTTTTTCATTTGATCTTTACCAAACTTTACCAGATTGTTAATGTCAATGAAAGCTCGGACTAAATCGTTTGATTTAGGGTAACTAAAGGGGCGTGGCTATGCCGTACTACAACTACTAATTTAGAGTACGGTCACTATGATGTCACAGTGTTACTAAGTACACCATGCTACAAAAAAGATAGAGTCTGGTCTCAGCTCGTTGGTTATTTATACACCGAGATCAATAAACCAACTATGCTATTTTTTGCCTCGTTAAGACGATAGGGCGTTCATTTTTTATCCGATCTTTACCAAACTTTACCAGGTTGTTAATATCAATGATAGCTCAGACACGTTCGATAACCAGCCAGATCGGACCAGTAACAGCGGAATTATGGTCCTTGATTTAGTTAAAAATGCTATATTTTGCCACGTGAAGACGATAGGGCCTCCATTTTTCATCCAATCTTTACCAAACTTTACCAGATTGTTAGTGTCAAAAAAGGCTCGGATAAGTTCGAAAACCAACCAGATCGGACCAGTAACAGCAGAGTTAGGGCCCTTGATTTAGTTAAAA
This sequence comes from Cyrtodaria siliqua, assembly GCA_037043455.1. Taxonomy (NCBI): domain Eukaryota; kingdom Metazoa; phylum Mollusca; class Bivalvia; order Adapedonta; family Hiatellidae; genus Cyrtodaria; species Cyrtodaria siliqua. The sequence goes on from JAWPHD010014639.1 coordinate 52,832, forward strand.
ATGCTATATTTTGCCTTGTTAAGATGATAGGGCCTTCATTTTTCATCCGATCTTTACCAAACTTTACCAGATTTTTTGATTGTTTTTTCTTTTATTATTTTTGTATTTATTTTTGTATTTATTTTTTATTTTTTTATTTTTATTTTTTTTATTTTTTTTTATTATCTCTACTGGCCAAGTTCGAAAACCAGTCAGATCGGACCAGTAATGGCGGAGTTATGGCTCATTTAGTTAAAAATGCTATATTTTGCCTCTTTAAGACGATAGTCACTCGCTTCATTGGTGTTATAAGAGCCATATTAGCCAGTAGAGCATCAACAGGCCCTCTTGGGCCTCTTGTTTAATAATGTTTGTAATGGAAATATCAACTTTTGGTAAGGCTAGAGTCCATGGTGGAATATCTCTAGGATTAAAGTCCGCTATATTTATATTATCTACTTTATATTCCTGTATAAGATTAAGTATTGTTGTTCCAAAGGGTTTATTTGGTTTATTCGGAAATTTATTTTTACAGTGTGTTGCTTTAAAAATCTTGTTAACAGGATTAAATAATTTTCTCGTTTGGGTCCTGGCTCAGAAACGCAGTATCTGCTCCTCTCTATGTAAATGTAGTGGGAGAACTCCAGACTCGTACGTGTTCTGGTAAATGTTTAGATGTTGAATTCAGCGCTCCCAGTGCTATCCTTAATGCCTTATTTTGGATTGTATCTTATTGTTGAAGAAGAGACGGTGCAGCACATGAATAAACGTGGGATCCATCGTCAATTTTAGATCTTATCAGGGTTTTATATAAAATAATAAGAGATCTTCTATCCAAGCCAAAATCTGTTCCTTGTAGCATACGTAATATATTTAGGTATTTTTTACAAACCCTGGAAGAGTTAACAAAAATTATACCTACCGGTACTGTTTTATGTAAGCCTAGTCCCAAATTAGATTAAACCCCTTTTTGAGCTTTAGTTTGTAGTTTATCAAGATTTTCCCCTTAATCCAAGTGCTGCTGTCGTCTGCAAATTGACTAATTACCATTCCTGATTTTTTCAATATATCTGGAAGATCATTTATAAGTATGTTAAAGAGAAGGGGGGGATATTATAGATCCTTGTGGGGTGCCCCTCCCATCCAAAAGGGAATTACCAACTTTTACTGTGATTTTCCTGTCCTGAAGAAATGCCTTGATAAAGAAAAAACAATTACCTCTAATACCGAGGTCGAATAATTTGGAAATGATTCCTATATTCAAGGCAAGATCAAACGCTGCCTGTAAATCGAGAAAAATGGCTAAAACAGAATGGCCAATGTTTTTGGCAAAAATGTCATGTTGAAGTCTTGCTAATTGATCTTGAGTGCTACGTCCCTTTCTGAAACCTGATTGAATTTATTTATTAAGTTTTTGGATTCTAAAAAATGTTCAAGACGGACTTTTACCATGAATTCTATAAGCTTACTAGGGTGGGAGGTGAGGCTAATGGGACGGTAAGATTTAGGGTCGTTAGGGTCTTTATTCGGTTTTAAAATGGGAATAACGCAGGCAAGTCTCCTGGAAATACAGTTTTAATTGGAGGACAAAATATTATTATAAAGGGATAGCCAAATATTGAGGGTGGAGTCTGGCATGTTCTTAAATAAAATATATGATATTTTGTTCGGTCCCACAGCGGAATTTTTCCTGGTATTTATTGCATCTCAATTCGAAGAGAGAAAAGGGGGTATTACGTAAATAGTTAGTTTCATCATCTTCATCTATATCATTTAATTTTGTATTGAAATTATTTTCGAAATTGTTTGATAATCATTGGTATTTTTGCTGATATTATTTTTGCTCGAAACTTGTGAAAAATGTTTAGCTAAAAGATCCGCTTTATCTTTGTTCGTGGTGGCATATTGCAGGTTGGTTGTTAATGGTGGAATGGATGAGAAGGAATTTCCTCTTATTGTATTTATTTTATTCCAAAAATTGTTTGTATTTGTTTGTTTTAAATTTATAAATTCACCCCAATTACTTTTTTTTGCTTTTGTAATATTTTATTTTTTGATTCATATTCTGCTTGGTTAAAATCATCAGGTTTAAGTTTTTGGCATAAAATATCCAAAGAGATCCCAATCTGTTTTATTATAATTAGATTTATCCTGATTGTAATGCTCGTGGGAAATCTTTTCCGAAGACAATTGGACTGATAGAAAGATAGGGAAATCATCAGATCCCCAATTGTCATTTAAAACGGACCAATGGGAAATTAAAGAAAGCGAGTTTGTGCAGAAGGATAAGTCTATCTGATAAAGGTTTCCCGTGCCTTTATCTAGGCGTGTTGGTGAGCCGTCATTTAATAAAAATAAATTGTTTTCATCTACCCAAGTTAGACTTTCTTTGCCTTTATTATTTGAGTTATCGGACCCCCAGGCCTGATGATGAGCATTGAAATCTCCCGTGATAATCACATTTTTTAATTTATATTCACTTATTTTATTAGTGATATGATTAAGTGAATTCCTATTACAATTTCTGGAATAAAGATTGGATAAAATAAAAGTGAAGTCTTTATAAAATATTTTAAACAATTGGACTTTAATTGTGGTATCATTATCAATATCAGTAGAGTTATCAATATCGATGACTTCATAATGTAGATCTTAAAATATACGGCCAGCCCCCCACAGCTATTATCTTTCTTAAAGAATTTAAATTCATGCCTGAATCCTGGAATAGATTTAAAGTTGTTTTTATTAAATTTTGTTTCCTGTATACATAGGATGTCTACTTCGGGATTATGATCTAAAAAGAGTTTAATTTCAGCATGTTTGGTATGCGTTAGCCCTCCCGGATTAAAAGAAATAATATTAACTGAATTATTCATTTTAAAAACTGTTTGATGCTTTTCTTGATGTCTGAATTTTGACGCTTAGTGGCTACGGATGTGGAAATGGTCATTCGAGGAGTCTTAATCCCTTTAAGAGAACCTGTTATTTTTTTAGTTTTTAAGAGCCTGTTTTTCTTTAAATTTTTATGGTTTGTGATTCGTAATTGAATGTCTCTGTCTGGTTGAGAACTGACTATGAGAGGGCTGGGTATAGAGATTATTACCTTAACTAGAGTGGGATTTATGGCCTTAAGTATTTCTCTCTGAATATGTGTAATTAATAAAGGGCCACTAGGTCTGTTTTTTTTTCATTTTTTCATTTATTAACCTTATGGTAGTTTTGGTTAATACATCTATATTTGTATGTATAATATTGGAGTTATTAGTCACATTTATTCTATTGGGGCAAGTTTGGGAGGAGAATTCATAGAATATGGGGGTAATCCTGATTGGGGTACTAGGGGTTGGGGTCTCATTGAATTCAGCCAGGTCCAGGATGGACCTCTGTTACTAAGGATACTAATGTTTGATGACCAGCTCGAGTCGTGAACATTTTCCTGGGATAATACAGACGTGTTTTGAGTCACATCAAATAGACTGTTATCACTGGTTGTGCTTCAAGACTAAGGGGAAGAACGGGAAGAAAGACTGGATTGGTTTGGGGTTGATTGCTTAAAATCAGGGTTGGGTGAATGGCACCGTAGGTTTTAACAGGGTTCCCATGGGTCCTTGAAATCCTTGAAAGTACTTGAATTTGAAAAAAAATAAAATCAAGGCCTGGAAAGTGCTTGAAAATCTGATAAGATACTTGAAAGTTCTTAAATTCTGGATTTTTGCTGTTCGTCCCAAAAATAGCTATTGGTTGTGCGTTCCTAGAATATTTGTTGCTGTTTTGGGCATTAGATTGCACGAATATTAGTCCTTGAATTTTGGAAAAAAGGTCCTTGAAAGTCCTTGAATTTGGCCTTCCAGTAAGGGTGGGAACCCTGTTTTAACTGTATCACAAACTATATCAAGTGAGCACGTTTAATAGTCAATAAACAGGACCATTGCATCATTGTGGGATAATGAATTGACAAACGCACTGGTGCAAATGACAACCCGTTTTATTCGGCCAGACAGTGCTGTCCATTATACAGCTCTAGCAGACAAGGCTCTGTTCGACAATCTTTAAGTCTGTATATTTATACACCTTTTATCCATGCACGCAAATGTGACGTGGCCTTAAAAATGGCAGACTCGTCAACAAAATAATGACTGAAACTTCCTTGAACCATAATTAAAACAGATGAGGTATCTATGAACTTTAATTAAATAACATTAAAACCTTTTATCACAAAGCATTTGTCCCTAAAAATAGCCATCCTAGAATGCCACATCATGTCCCCCCTTTTCAAATGACAACTGTCACCGCCTTCTGACCATGCATGGCCAAGTTATTAAGCATATAAAATAAGTTCACACAAAATGTCAGCGCTATATTATATTACAGTAATTCAAAAGAAGATCAAATCAACAGGCTCATGATATCTGGTTCTGTAGTATAATTAGTATAAGCTCGAGGAAGGTACATGTTTGAAAAGCGCATTTGCACTGGTGTGTCTAACTTTATCAATAAATGGAATGAACGTCCTGTTCCTCTTTTTATAATCAGGGCCAAAAATAAAATTATGTTTGTTTCCCCTTCCCGACCGACCCACCGAAATTGCCGCGACCCGAATTATTTTTTCGACACTGGCGAATTTTTTTTTATTTTTTTTTTTTTTTTTTTTTTGTCTTAAATGTGTCTTATAGGTAGCATGTATTCCAGTTTTGATCTCAAATAAAAGAAATGAAATAAAAAAAATATTTTACCTACCTACCTACCCAACCCTTTCTTGCATGGGTCGGGAAGGGGAAACAAACATAATTTTATTTTTGGCCCAGTATACAAAAACTACATTGAATTATATGACTTTGACGCACCATACACAACAAAATCAGTGGTGAAACTTGGAACAGTCAGCTATACACCGAATAAAATTGGTCACCTGGATTTTATGGAGATTCCGAGGCCCCTGAAGGTGAGGAGCAAGTGATTTCAAGTCAGAGACTCTTACCATTTGGCTACGGATGCTGCACTCTAATATCTTCAAACAATTATATCCTATACAAAGGACAAGATTGGAGTTTCATGTTGCATTAGTCTTTCAGATCACCATAGCATTATTATTTGTCTCATTCCTAGCGACAAAAGCAATATGTTCTTGTTTGATTTCTCTGCTGTGTAGAGAAAAGTGTGATAATTTGGTTTCACAGCTGACATTGATATAATTATTGACAATGATATAATTATTTCTTGAAAGTTAACTTGTAATTAGGGCGGTTAGATTCTCGGAGTTGCTATCTGAGGCACTTACTCTATATTAAAGCTAGAGCAAGTCTTCAACTAAATACTGATTGCCTTTTTTTGTCATTCACAATTGTTAGCGGGATTGGCTCTACACTAGCAAATTTAGGAAGTGGCAACACATTACGTGGTCCCACCTTAATTCTAATAAAAGATGGAAAAGCTTATATATGCAGGATTTTATAACAGATATTTCGACAATAAAACACATTTAAAAACATTTTTTACTGAAAAAATGTGATAATCTGTTTAACATTACCTATTAAATGTTTTAATGCCAAATTAAGGTTTTATTTTCATACCCCAGCCAACCCTGCTTTTCCTTCTTGGAGAAGGCGTCGAATGGGGTATGAAAGTTAACTTAACCTTAGTAACTTTATGTGATTGCCTCACTTTATGTCTTTGATACTTGGTCATATGTATTATTGGAATTATAAGGTGGACATCACTGAATGACAAAAAATATCCATGTCAAGGTCATGTTTTGCGTTATTTACACTAAACATCAGTTTGGTTAGGTTAGTTAACCTCCGTTAACTTTTTCTGATAACTTTAATTTCTTTGTTTGATACTTGGTCATATGTATTGTTGGCATTGGTGGACATTGTAATGATATTGTTATATCTATATACTGGTATATACAACTTCAGCTGGTATTGTTTTATATAAGATCACATGCTATGCAAGACAGGGAGTTCTAGTTTTAACAATTACATGTAGCTGTAACATAAATGTGTAACTGGACAATTGCTTTACTTCATTTATAAGTAAACACAAGACATTATATGGTGTCAGAAGTAAAAACGAGGTAAATAAGAAATAATTGTCAATCATGGATGAAACAACCACCGGAGTTAAACTTCTCTCATGAAGGAAACATTTCTGAGCATTGAAAAAAATGGAAGATAACGATTTTATTATATTTAGACATCGCAATGCCAAAAAGCAACTCTATATTTATTTCATTAATAAGTAAACACAAAACATTATAGACATCACTGAACAACAAAAAACACCAAGGTCAAGGTCATATTTGGAGTTATTTTCCCCAAACTTAACCTTGGTCCATTATAGGTAGCTTAACCTTGGTTAGGTACCTTAACATCGGTTAACTTTATGTGATTACCTCACTTTATGTCTGATACTTGGTCATATGTATTGTTGGCAGTGGTGGACATCGCTGAATGACAAAAAATACCAAGCTCAAGGTCATATTTTGTATTATTTTCCCAAAACTACACCCTGCTTAAACCACTTAACCTCAGTAACTTGTCATGATTACCTTACTTTTATTTGTTTGATACTTGGTCATATGAAGTGTTGTCTTTGGTGGACATAATTTATGCACAAATTTAATAAAATATTTCATATGTGATTTGTCGCAGTGGGCGAGACCCTCAGGCCAAGGTCTTTATAAGTTTGTTAAATGACCATAAAGATTGAAATACATCATCAGGAATTTCAATGTTTAATCTCTTAGATCATATAATTTCCTCATGCTCATATTAAAACTGTCCTGTTTATGAGTGTTCTCATAGCATGTTTGTCATGCGCATGGAGCAAAACACCGATGTTTGTGACGTCGAGAGTAGACTTCCACTTTGATGCAGCGCTGATATGTTTACTTTTTCTTCCCCATTAGAAATTCAGGCATCCAGCATGCACTGACTTTTCTCATGTTCAAGACAGTCTTTAATATTCTGTGAACAGAAGCATTTCCAACATCTAAAGTACTGAAAAGATCATGCAAATTCAATCGTCTTTCTTTATAAATTAATGCTTTGACTGGCAATACTTTGACACTTACTGTCTATCCGGTTGTCTGATCATCTTCATTGACTGACAATCGTACCAAAACCCTGTGTGTCACTTAAAAACTAAAGTTCTTTAAGTTCTATGT
>JAWPHD010014640.1:0-59976 GCA_037043455.1 Cyrtodaria siliqua
TGTCATAAGTAAACTAATGTATGCGTGAGAATAGCACGGATGAAATACAGGTAATACACATGCTTCATAGATGTCATAAGTAAACTAATGTATGCGTGAGAATCACACGGATCCAACGATGAAATACAGGTAATACACACATGTTTAATAGATGTCATAAGTAAACGAATGTATGCCTGGGAATCGCACGGATGAAATACAGGTAATACACATGCTGCATAGATGTCATAAGTAAACTAATGTATGCGTGAGAATCACACGGATGAAATACAGGTAATACACATGCTTCATAGATGTCATAATTAAACGAATGTATGCGTGAGAATCACACGGATCCAAGGATGAAATACAGGCAATACACATGCTTCATAGATGAAATAAATAAACTAATGCATGCGTGAGAATCACACGGATCCAAGGATGAAATACAGGTAATACCCATGCTTCATATACGTCATAAGTAAACGAATGTATGCGTGAGAATCACACGGATGAAATACAGGAAATACATATGCTACATAGATGTCATAAATAAACGAATGTGTGCGTGAGAATCACACGGATCGAAGCATGAAATACAGTTAATACACATCCTTCATATATGTCATAACTAAACGAATGTATGCGTGAGAATCACACGGATGAAATACAGGTAATACACATGCTTCATATATGTCATAACTAAACGAATGTATGCGTGAGAATCACAAGGATGAAATACAGGTAATACACATGCTTCATATATGTCATAACTAAACGAATGTATGCGTGAGAATCACACGGATGAAATACATGTAATACACATGCTTTATAGATGTCATAATTAAGCGAATGTATGCGTGAGAATCACACGGATACAAGGATGAAATACAGGCAATACACATGCTTCATAGATGAAATAAATAAATTAATGCATGCGTGAGTATCCCACGGATCCAAGGATGATATACAGGTAATACCCATGCTTCATATACGTCATAAGTAAACGAATGTATGCGTGAGAATCACACGGATGAAATACAGGAAATACATAAGCTACATAGATGTCATAAATAAACGAATGTGTGCGTGAGAATCACACGGATCGAAGCATGAAATACAGTTAATACACATCCTTCTTATATGTCATAACTAAACGAATGTATGCGTGAGAATCACAAGGATGAAATACAGGTAATACACATGCTTTATAGATGTCATAAATAAACGAATGTATGCGTGAGAATCGCACGGATCCAAGGATGAAATGCAATTAATATACATGCTTCATATATAAGTAAACGAATGTATGCGTGAGAATCCCACGGATAAAATACAGGTAATACACATGATTCATAGATCAAATAAATAAACTAATACATGCATGAGAATCACACAGATCCAAGGATGAAATCCAGGTAATACAGATGCTTCATAGATGTCATAAATAAAGGAATGTATGCGTGAGAATCACACGGATCCAAGGATGAAATACAGGCAATACACATGCTTCATAAATCAACTAAATAAACTAATACATGCTTGAGAATCACAAAGATTCAAGGATGAAATACAGGTAATACACATGCTTCATATATGTCATAAATAAACGAATGTATGCGTGAGAATCACACGGATGAAATACAGGTAATACACATGCTTCATAGATGTCATTAGTGAATGAATGTATGCGTGAAAATCACACTGATGAAATACAGGTAATACACATGCTTCATAGATGTCATAAATAAACGAATGTATACGTGAGAATCTCACGGATCCAAGGATGAAATACAGGCAATACACATGCTTCATAGATGAAATAAATAAACTACTATATGCGTGAGAATCAAACAGATCCAAGGATGAAATCCAGGTAATACAATTGCTTCATAGATGTCATTAATAAACTAATGTATGTGTTAGAATCGCACGGATCGAAGGATGAAATACAGGTAATACACATGCTTCATATATGTCATTAATAAACGAATGTATGCGTGAGAATCACACGGATGAAATACAGGTAATACACATGCTTCATATATGTCATAAGTAAACGAATGTATGCGTGAGAATCCCACTGATAAAATACAGGTAATACACATGCTTCATAGATCAAATAAATAAACTAATACATGCATGAGAATCACACAGATCCAAGGATGAAATCCAGGTAATACAGATGCTTCATAGATGTCATAAATAAAGGAATGTATGCGTGAGAATCACACGGATCCAAGGATGAAATACAGGCAATACACATGCTTCATAAATCAACTAAATAAACTAATACATGCTTGAGAATCACAAAGATTCAAGGATGAAATACAGGTAATACACATGCTTCATATATGTCATAAATAAACGAATGTATGCGTGAGAATCACACGGATGAAATACAGGTAATACACATGCTTCATAGATGTCATTAGTGAATGAATGTATGCGTGAAAATCACACTGATGAAATACAGGTAATACACATGCTTCATAGATGTCATAAATAAACGAATGTATACGTGAGAATCTCACGGATCCAAGGATGAAATACAGGCAATACACATGCTTCATAGATGAAATAAATAAACTACTATATGCGTGAGAATCAAACAGATCCAAGGATGAAATCCAGGTAATACAATTGCTTCATAGATGTCATTAATAAACTAATGTATGTGTGAGAATCGCACGGATCGAAGGATGAAATACAGGTAATACACATGCTTCATATATGTCATTAATAAACGAATGTATGCGTGAGAATCACACGGATGAAATACAGGTAATACACATGCTTCATATATGTCATAAGTAAACGAATGTATGCGTGAGAATCCCACGGATAAAATACAGGTAATACACATGCTTCATAGATCAAATAAATAAACTAATACATGCATGAGAATCACACAGATCCAAGGATGAAATCCAGGTAATACAGATGCTTCATAGATGTCATAAATAAAGGAATGTATGCGTGAGAATCACACGGATCCAAGGATGAAATACAGGCAATACACATGCTTCATAAATCAACTAAATAAACTAATACATGCTTGAGAATCACAAAGATTCAAGGATGAAATACAGGTAATACACATGCTTCATATATGTCATAAATAAACGAATGTATGCGTGAGAATCACACGGATGAAATACAGGTAATACACATGCTTCATAGATGTCATTAGTGAATGAATGTATGCGTGAAAATCACACTGATGAAATACAGTTAATACACATGCTTCATAGATGTCATAAATAAACGAATGTATACGTGAGAATCTCACGGATCCAAGGATGAAATACCAGTAATACACATCCTTCATATATGTCATAAGTAAACTAATGTATGCGTGAGAATAGCACGGATGAAATACAGGTAATACACATGCTTCATAGATGTCATAAGTAAACTAATGTATGCGTGAGAATCACACGGATCCAACGATGAAATACAGGTAATACACATGTTTAATAGATGTCATAAGTAAACGAATGTATGCCTGGGAATCGCACGGATGAAATACAGGAAATACACATGCTGCATAGATGTCATAAGTAAACTAATGTATGCGTGAGAATCACACGGATGAAATACAGGTAATACACATGCTTCATAGATGTCATAATTAAACGAATGTATGCGTGAGAATCACACGGATCCAAGGATGAAATACAGGCAATACACATGCTTCATAGATGAAATAAATAAACTAATGCATGCGTGAGTATCACACGGATCCAAGGATGAAATACAGGTAATACCCATGCTTCATATACGTCATAAGTAAACGAATGTATGCGTGAGAATCACACGGATGAAATACAGGAAATACATATGCTACATAGATGTCATAAATAAACGAATGTGTGCGTGAGGATCACACGGATGAAATACAGGTAATACACATGCTTCATAGATGTCATAAATAAACGAATGTGTGCGTGAGAATCCCACGGATCCAAGGATGAAATACCAGTAATACACATCCTTCATATATGTCATAAGTAAACTAATGTATGCGTGAGAATAGCACGGATGAAATACAGGTAATACATATGCTTCATAGATGTCATAAGTAAACTAATGTATGCGTGAGAATCACACGGATCCAACGATGAAATACAGGTAATACGTACACATGTTTAATAGATGTCATAAGTAAACGAATGTATGCCTGGGAATCGCACGGATGAAATACAAGTAATACACATGCTGCATAGATGTCATAAGTAAACTAATGTATGCGTGAGAATCACACGGATGAAATACAGGTAATACACATGCTTCATAGATGTCATAATTAAACGAATGTATGCGTGAGAATCACACGGATCCAAGGATGAAATACAGGCAATACACATGCTTCATAGATGAAATAAATAAACTAATGCATGCGTGAGAATCACACGGATCCAAGGATGAAATACAGGTAATACACATGCTTCATATTCGTCATAAGTAAACGAATGTATGCGTGAGAATCACACGGATGAAATACAGGAAATACATATGCTACATAGATGTCATAAATAAACGAATGTGTGCGTGAGAATCACACGGATCGAAGCATGAAATACAGTTAATACACATCCTTCATATATGTCATAACTAAACGAATGTATGCGTGAGAATCACACGGATGAAATACAGGTAATACACATGCTTCATATATGTCATAACTAAACGAATGTATGCGTGAGAATCACAAGGATGAAATACAGGTAATACACATGCTTCATATATGTCATAACTAAACGAATGTATGCGTGAGAATCACACGGATGAAATACAGGTAATACACATGCTTTATAGATGTCATAATTAAGCGAATGTATGCGTGAGAATCACACGGATGCAAGGATGAAATACAGGCAATACACATGCTTCATAGATGAAATAAATAAATTAATGCATGCGTGAGTATCCCACGGATCCAAGGATGATATACAGGTAATACCCATGCTTCATATACGTCATAAGTAAACGAATGTATGCGTGAGAATCACACGGATGAAATACAGGAAATACATAAGCTACATAGATGTCATTAATAAACGAATGTGTGCGTGAGAATCACACGGATCGAAGCATGAAATACAGTTAATACACATCCTTCTTATATGTCATAACTAAACGAATGTATGCGTGAGAATCACAAGGATGAAATACAGGTAATACACATGCTTTATAGATGTCATAAATAAACGAATGTATGCGTGAGAATCGCACGGATCCAAGGATGAAATGCAATTAATATACATGCTTCATATATAAGTAAACGAATGTATGCGTGAGAATCCCACGGATAAAATACAGGTAATACACATGCTTCATAGATCAAATAAATAAACTAATACATGCATGAGAATCACACAGATCCAAGGATGAAATCCAGGTAATACAGATGCTTCATAGATGTCATAAATAAAGGAATGTATGCGTGAGAATCACACGGATCCAAGGATGAAATACAGGCAATACACATGCTTCATAAATCAACTAAATAAACTAATACATGCTTGAGAATCACAAAGATTCAAGGATGAAATACAGGTAATACACATGCTTCATATATGTCATAAATAAACGAATGTATGCGTGAGAATCACACGGATGAAATACAGGTAATACACATGCTTCATAGATGTCATTAGTGAATGAATGTATGCGTGAAAATCACACTGATGAAATACAGGTAATACACATGCTTCATAGATGTCATAAATAAACGAATGTATACGTGAGAATCTCACGGATCCAAGGATGAAATACAGGCAATACACATGCTTCATAGATGAAATAAATAAACTACTATATGCGTGAGAATCAAACAGATCCAAGGATGAAATCCAGGTAATACAATTGCTTCATAGATGTCATTAATAAACTAATGTATGTGTTAGAATCGCACGGATCGAAGGATGAAATACAGGTAATACACATGCTTCATATATGTCATAAGTAAACGAATGTATGCGTGAGAATCCCACTGATAAAATACAGGTAATACACATGCTTCATAGATCAAATAAATAAACTAATACATGCATGAGAATCACACAGATCCAAGGATGAAATCCAGGTAATACAGATGCTTCATAGATGTCATAAATAAAGGAATGTATGCGTGAGAATCACACGGATCCAAGGATGAAATACAGGCAATACACATGCTTCATAAATCAACTAAATAAACTAATACATGCTTGAGAATCACAAAGATTCAAGGATGAAATACAGGTAATACACATGCTTCATATATGTCATAAATAAACGAATGTATGCGTGAGAATCACACGGATGAAATACAGGTAATACACATGCTTCATAGATGTCATTAGTGAATGAATGTATGCGTGAAAATCACACTGATGAAATACAGGTAATACACATGCTTCATAGATGTCATAAATAAACGAATGTATACGTGAGAATCTCACGGATCCAAGGATGAAATACAGGCAATACACATGCTTCATAGATGAAATAAATAAACTACTATATGCGTGAGAATCAAACAGATCCAAGGATGAAATCCAGGTAATACAATTGCTTCATAGATGTCATTAATAAACTAATGTATGTGTGAGAATCGCACGGATCGAAGGATGAAATACAGGTAATACACATGCTTCATATATGTCATTAATAAACGAATGTATGCGTGAGAATCACACGGATGAAATACAGGTAATACACATGCTTCATATATGTCATAAGTAAACGAATGTATGCGTGAGAATCCCACGGATAAAATACAGGTAATACACATGCTTCATAGATCAAATAAATAAACTAATACATGCATGAGAATCACACAGATCCAAGGATGAAATCCAGGTAATACAGATGCTTCATAGATGTCATAAATAAAGGAATGTATGCGTGAGAATCACACGGATCCAAGGATGAAATACAGGCAATACACATGCTTCATAAATCAACTAAATAAACTAATACATGCTTGAGAATCACAAAGATTCAAGGATGAAATACAGGTAATACACATGCTTCATATATGTCATAAATAAACGAATGTATGCGTGAGAATCACACGGATGAAATACAGGTAATACACATGCTTCATAGATGTCATTAGTGAATGAATGTATGCGTGAAAATCACACTGATGAAATACAGTTAATACACATGCTTCATAGATGTCATAAATAAACGAATGTATACGTGAGAATCTCACGGATCCAAGGATGAAATACAGGCAATACACATGCTTCATAGATGAAATAAATAAACTACTATATGCGTGAGAATCAAACAGATCCAAGGATGAAATCCAGGTAATACAATTGCTTCATAGATGTCATTAATAAACTAATGTATGTGTGAGAATCGCACGGATCGAAGGATGAAATACAGGTAATACACATGCTTCATATATGTCATTAATAAACGAATGTATGCGTGAGAATCACACGGATGAAATACAGGTAATACACATGCTTCATATATGTCATAAGTAAACGAATGTATGCGTGAGAATCACACGGATGAAATACAGGTAATACACTTGCTTCATATATGTCACTAATAAACGAATGTATGCGTGAGAAACACACGGATCCATGGATAAAAATACAGGCAATACATATGCTTCATAGATGAAATAAATAAACTAATGCATGCGTGAGAATCACACGGATCCAAGGATGAAATACAGGTAATACCCATGCTTCATATACAACATAACTAAACGAATGTATGCGTGAGAATCACACGGATGAAATACAGGTAATACACATGCTTCATAGATGTCATAAATAAACGAATGTATGCGTGAGGATCACACGGATGAAATACAGGTAATACACATGCTTTATATATGTCATAACTAAACGAATGTATGCGTGACAATCACACGGATGAAATACAGGTAATACACATGCTTCATATATGTCATAACTAAACGAATGTATGCGTGAGAATCACACGGATGAAATACAGGTAATACACATGCTTTATAGATGTCATAAATAAACGAATGTATGCGTGAGAATCGCACGGATCCAAGGATGAAATGCAATTAATATACATGCTTCATATATAAGTAAACGAATGTATGCGTGAGAATCCCACGGATAAAATACAGGTTATACACATGCTTCATAGATCAAATAAATAAACTAATACATGCGTGAGAATCACACAGATCCAAGGATGAAATCCAGGTAATACAGATGCTTCATAGATGTCATAAATAAACGAATGTATGCGTGAGAATCACACAGATCCAAGGATGAAATACAGGCAATACACATGCTTCATAAATGAACTAAATAAACTAATACATGCTTGAGAATCGCAAAGATTCAAGGATGAAATACAGGTAATACACATGCTTCATATATGTCATAAGTAAACGAATGTATGCCTGGGAATCGCACGGATGAAATACAGGTAATACACATGCTTCATAGATGTCATAAATAACTAAAGTATGCGTGATAAATACAGGTAATACACATGCTTCATAGATGTTATAAGTAAACTAATGTATGCGTGAGAATCACACGGATCAAATACAGATAATACACACGCTTCATAGATGTCATAAATAACTAAAGTATGCGTGAGAAATACAGGTAATACACATGATTCATATATGTCATAAATAAACGAATGTATGCGTGCGAATCACACGAATCCAAGGATGAAATAAAGGTAATACATACATACACGTAATACAGATGTTTCATAGATGTCATAAATATATAAACTGATATATAAAGTGCGTGAGAATCTCACGGATCCACTGATGAACTACAGGTAATACACATGCTTCAGTATGTTATAAATAAACTCATGTCTTCTTATGAAATTCCATGAAGCAAGTATATAACTTGTATTTAATCTAGGGAGAGTATTTTGTTAATTAGAGCCACCCCAGAGAGAGGGGGAATGTGATAGTATAGCTTAATAATTGAATCGAATTGAGTATTGCTTAACGGCTCACCAACACATTATAAGTTATTTAGTGCCGCCACAGCGAGAAGGGAATGTGATTGTATAACGTATTGAGTGGTGAAATAAGGACTAAATAAGTCAATTCAGTTGAACTGATACTTGTTTAATGGCTACTCAACACATACTACGACATTTAGAGCCGCCCCAGAGCACAGACTTCAATTGATGTCTCTACCACCAGAGAGCGTAGAAAGTGGTACATGTATTATAACGTATTGCATGGTGAAATAATGACTAAATTAAAAGTTAAATTTTAATTGAATCTTGTGTAATCCTCATCAACACATTACATGTTATATAGAGCCGCCTCAGAGCATACACGTCACTTGATGTCTATACCACAGAGAGAGTGGAAAGTGTTATTATAACGTGTGGAGTGGTGAGATAATGACTAAATAAGGAAACTTAATTGAACTGAATTTTGTATACGGCTCATCAACATATTATAGGTTATTTAGAACAACCTCAGAGAGATTGAAATTACACTTTATTGAATTTACAGGTGTAAACGTACAGAAAATATCAAGAATCTCATCCTTAAGTCTTGACAGAGGATTGTCAGCTAAAACCGTTCATTACCCTCAGTCGACTAAAGTAACGTGCCAGTGTCAGGGGCGTAGCGTGGCCTGCTTTAAACGTACTCCTAATACGGGGTGCGAAGTCCCGAGTAGTGGAAATATTGGGAGAAGATGACTCCCGTACTGAATGTTGGTTCCCGAATATTTTTTCGTTTTTGAACCAAAATGGTGTTCGTATAAACGATATTTGTCAGAAATATAGACATTTTATGCTCGCAAAAAAGTGGTAATTTTCCACCCTTCCTCCGTCCTACTCGGATTTATTATTGCATTTACAACTTGAATCAAGGACTCTAAATCCGGTTAAATATAAGTGTGCGATATGGATTTCAATATGCAAATGTGTTGACTCGTAATGTCATTACGTAATAGCCTAATGGGATACTATGTTCAGTTGCGTGATTTATGGTAATGACCCCGCTGTGTCTATAATTAATGTTACGCAAATGAATGTGGTATCCCATTAAGCCGTTAATGAAGTTGAATCTTAAAATTCATACCGCACACAGATATATTTGGCCGGATTTAGAGTCCATTTGTAAGGAAAACAGGTTTATATGTAAATTGCATTGGTAATTATTATAATTATATGCTTTTCTAGTATGTTTAGTGTGTATTCGGTAGTTACATTTTTTCGGCCCACTATATTAGTGTAACTATGCAACATTTTATGGATAATTTATACTTATAAAGCACTTTTAGCCCGTGGATTGAGATTTTAGTTTAGGTTAACTATGTATATTGAACCTAGATTAGTTCATTTTTGACGCATGCTGGAGGTCGTGTGTTTAATAACCGACCGGGACATACGCATAATATATGGACGGATGAAATGTTGTTTTGCAAAAAAAACATGTCTTTAGCCTTATTACATTGACACTTATTATATATAATTTTATGTTATGTTTAGTGAGTCTACTGAACATGGATTTGGGTAGAGTAAGCTTTATTCTATCCACAATGTGTGTGTAAAGAAGCAACTTGTCTTCTACTGGATAATTAATACTTACCTACGTGGCCAATGGGTTAACGACGTTAACAGTATGGAGGTTGGAGGTCATCCTCCATAAACTGAAAAAGTGTACATATACACTGTTGCAATCAATCTGAAAAGATCCTTGGGCAAATCAATCAAATACATACAATTTCACCACTCAGTATGTTATAATATCACTTGACACTCTCTCTGGGGCGGCTCTAAGTAATCTATATTGTTTTGTTGAGCCGTTCAATTAGTCATTATTTCATCAATCAATATAAAGTTGTAACACCAAATTCCCTAGTATAAAGTCCAAATCAAGTAAAAAACCGACCATAAAACATTATAATATAAACTATATAACAATCTGGTTTTCCCCGTCATTTGCGCATGTGCATGCGTTTTGTATTTTATAAATATGATGTTCTTGCTCAGGCGCGGATTTAGGAGGCTGGTGCCTATTCAAAGGGTAAACATGAGACGAAAGCAGCTGCGATCCAATAAACTGCGAAAAGCACACTTAAAAATCAATTCTTCCCACTCACACCCCATCCACCTCACTCCCAACATTGCGCTCCACCCTGCTAAGCTGAAATCATGGATCCGCACCTGCTGTAATATATGTTTTATATATGTATCCTATAAATGAAAAGAAATCAGTCAATTGTATTGAATTATTGATTTTTTAGTGTATCTATTTATCATTTTACCCTTTTAAGGCTGATTTCTAATCAGCCACATCCTATTTTCGTTATATTATATTATTATTATAATAATGCAGCTATTATAAGATGCAAAACATCCCACAAAACATTATTATATTTTAAAAATAAATTCCCACTGAAATAAAAACAATCACATGTGGCATTCTAGACCATAATTACTTTGCTAAGCATTATTAGCGAGCACAGCTAGCGAGAAGTGCCGAAGGCACTTTGAGCGCAAGCGAACTTTACGGTAACGGGAGAAAAAAAAAAGAAAAAAAAAAAAAGAAAAAAAAAGAAGATAATTGCTAATCTATGTGTCTCGATTTTGATGGTAAATCGTCGTTGTCACGCTTTAAGCATTTCTAACGCAGACACCGGCTCCCACTATAGGAGTTTTAGTTTCGAAATTCGGATTTGTTTTCTTTAAAACAGTTTTCTGTGAAACGTTTCCGTTATGACTGGTTAGAGTAGAGTTTCAAAAATAATTTGAAAGTCTCTCCGACTCCTTCACAAAGTGCTATAGAAAATGTGCAGCAGAATATTTAAAGAGTTCAAATGCGAAACTAAGGCTTTCTAGAAAATATGTAGTTTCCGTGGGAAATTTCAAAATGACAACAAATGCAGGAATATACTGAACATGTCAACAATTGCAGAACGCACAATGATTAAACAACACTAGCAGCATATGTGAGTTATTCATTTAGTATGGTTTTTTATTTGTATTCACTCGGTATGAAGGTTAAATTGTCTTGGCCGGAAACTTTCCACATTATGCAAATTAGGGGCGCGCGCTAAAATCGGTGACGTTCCATAAGTAAATATTGATATTATTTGCAGACGACTAGGGGCCTAGTGACAACTCAGGCAATTTCTGGAAGACTCGGATTGCTTTCACTTTGTACTAACACTTTTGTGAGTTGATGTTGAGCAAGTTTAAATGACATTGACAAAATTATTTATTGACAAAACATCCTCGCCGTGAACGGAAAGCGTTTCTTCAGACTAACTTACCCCAGACTATTCTTCCCCAGAACCATAGAACCATAGTACATTGGAATACCCTACCTCAAAGCGTAGTAACCCTGCCCCCCACCTAGTACATTGGAATACCCTACCTCAAAGCGTATTACCCCCCCCCCCCCCCCCCCCCCCCCCCAGTGCATTTGGGCTGGCTGTTAGCCATGTCAATCACATGTCTCCCTAGAAAGCATGCCCTATCGTCTTTTAACACTGTATACTATTTCTAATTGTATTCTTAGCTTTATTTCAACTCACGTCTTGTCAGTTGACGCATGTCAAGTCTAGGTCCCCAGCAGGGGTTTGACTTATTCGAAGATAGATAGATTGATAGATAACCCTAGAAAAATCTACAAAATATCCCCACCCCAACCACCCCAACCCTGAAAAAAAAGGAGGAAAGGTTTCCTCAGACAGAGCCCCCTCTCCTGAAAAGTCTAGACTACAAGCCAACCCACCACTCCCCAGCCAGCATGGCCATATCGGATAGATATAGAGAATATCATGTTAGTGCCTGATCTCATCCAGTTTATCAGGTGAGGCTGAGAAAATAATGAGGCCAGAGGCTGTGCCGAGGGTTTCATTTTTTTCGTGCCGAACCTGATAAACTAGCTAGATGAGATCAGGCACTAACATGATATCTATTTATCGTGTTGATCATTTACAATTGTTTAATTTTACCTTTTTTCCATTTTTTTTGCCATTTTTTCCATTTCAGCAACACCCAGACGTCATCAAATATACCATGACGTCATCAAATGTCTATCCGTTATCTGTCATAGACATCGAGCCGTTATGCAGACTGCCGCTCTGTTACTGATATCAGATTTACTGATATCTATCCGATATCGTTAACAGTAACAGAGTGGCAAGGCCGATGTCTATCCGTTATATACATATAGGAAACATAATAGGTCCAACATCGGTCCGATATAGGCTTGCTGACTGGGTTAATTTGTGTGTTCTTTTTGTGATTTGCTAAAAAGATAGCGGTCAGATGTCGGCTAAATGTGGATATAACGACGTCAGGCCGATGTAGAGACGATTAATTCAATATTTTCCAATTTTTGAATTTTTTGTTTGCATGGCATTCTAAATTGATTGTTCAATGCATTAATCTGTCTATTATTATATCTCAGGCCAACATAGTTTGTATCAGTTGATACCATATATCGGGCCGCTGTCAGTCCGATATAATGCGCCATAAATCCATAAAGGGAGATAATGACGTGTCATTTTGAATATCGTTTATTTATTGTTAATGTGAACAGATATTCTCGCAAATGTCACTTTTTACATTGAAAAATGATGCTACCTACATTCACAAGAGTTTTATTTATTGCTAATGAATATTTTTCCAATCGAGCTAATTCAGATAAGCACCAACAAAAAGATGTATATAAGGTAGTCAGTATTCATTAAATTGATTTGATAAAAAAAAATCGGACGGAGTTAAACGCCCGATAACCTTGTATGTTGCGAAACATATACGTGTATTTTGATTGGTAATCCGATGCTCTAGCTACATACTGTACTAGCTGGATGGTGACGATAGAACGAATTTGATGTCTATCTGTCATAATGGGCCCACTTCGGGTCGAAACTATATCGGATACATATTGGATAGATAACTAACCGATATTGTACCGATGATGGATAGTAAACTAAAACGATGTCTAACCGGTGATGGATAGTAAACTAAAATGATATCTAACCGATATTGGACCGATGTGTAGCCGACAAGATATCGGTCCGACTTGAAGCGATGGGCACGCCGATATCGGGCCGATATCATTTGTGATACTGGTCGATATAAAAAAGATATCGGTCCGATGATGGCTAGATATAGGATTGCTGGCTGGGTCCTCACCCCCTACATTTGTTCATTTAAAAATAGCTCCCCCCACACACACCGACCAACCCACACAACACACACACCCCTGTGTGTACTAAGGTGTGGTATTCCAGTGTGGCAGCACTATAGACTGTAGATATCATAGATACATTACACTAAACACAATCATAAGTGCAGATTATATTGTGCCGATACAGGTGGACGTCCTATCGCTTAAAATACATGTATGGCGCATGGTCTGGTTCTCATTTAATTGACTCAGATAGTGATTTGTACTTCATATCTGCGGTATGGTAAAAATGACCTCATTATAGAATTTTAAAACCGGATTTGTTTGTATTTGTTTTATGACATAATTATGAACCAGTGGTACGATTCACCGGAACACAACAGACCAGAACAGAGATGAAACACCAGGATGTACTGGAACTGCTTTTTCAGTGAAAAGCAAAAATGAGATTTACACTTCAGAAGGGCTGAGTCACACTGAACATCTTCAAGAAAAGAGTCATTTATCCTTTGTTTATATTTAAATGGTTGTCTGTGACTGATAGTTGCATTATTCTGTCAGGCATTTACAACCAGCATTGGATGGTGACACTAGCATCTTTTACGAGTAGCCCATTGGGTCACACACAGATTGGATTTCTTCAAACCCATACACTGAAGTGAATGCAACTTGCCATCTTGTACAGACGGTTCTTATTCAAGGTAAGATCAGGACAGATGGACTGTGGTGTTAAAATTAACACAATTATCCCCATCTCTTATCTATTTGTGAATCATATTTAGTGTTATCGGCTAAATACACAGGTCACAGTTTGCATATATTTAGTAATAAATAATAACATAGAAAATATCAACATTTCTGGCAAAATAAAAAAAATGTAAAAAAGCAATTGGAACAATGTATGTGTATGTATAAAGTGAACAATCTTTCAGTTTAGTTATATCACGACAGTGTATACTTGAAGCAGTGAGGTAAATGCTAAATTTGGCAGTTTTGTTTCTTTCAAGCTAGTATAAAACGTTTTAATCTAATTATACTCACTGAGTTGCAAAAGAAAGTGTATACAGCTCAGTTGTGAAACAAAGTGTGCAATGATTTTTTTTTAGAATAAAATGTATAAAAATTCCAAAATTAATATACGTCATGTTTGGTACCAAAGTTGTTGTCATTCTATTGCCAATATCATGTTGTCATTTTTTTTCAATAGGTTAAATTGCTTGATAAAAAGGATAGGGGTGTAAACTAAAAAGTTCAAAGTGTAAATTTTCTTTTGTGACTGAGTATATATACTTGAATTCATTATTATCATAATCAAAAAGCGTTTTGAACATATGTTTTGCCTATTTTAATCAGTGTCCCTTTAGTAAGAACAATATGATAAATGCAATTTGCCCCTTTCAAACTGTACATTGCATTTAATGATTTATTCATTCTTATTATTATTGAGGCCCACATTAGGATGGAAGGGGTACATCTTCCTTTTTCCCTGAAAATATGAGTCAGTGTTCCCTTGTTCCCAACATCTATTTTGCTTTGTTCCCCAACATTATTTGTCCAATGTTCCCCTATTCTCTAAAAGTACTTTTAATGTTTAAAAGATTTGCTAAATGTTCCCCAAAATTCATTCTGTCCTACAGTAATAGCTGCAACACTGTCATCACAAAGATATTGTTTGAAATGTTAACTTTTTGTGATTTTTTTTTAAATATTAAAACTAAATGTTAAAATTTTATTTCCTGTAAAGTCATGTTCCATTGTTCCCTAAAAATATGTGTCAATGTTCTCTTTTCCCCTGAAAATAACAGCCATTGTTCCCTTGTTCACCAAATATAAATGGCCATTGCCCCCAAAACCCCTGAGAGGACCTCATTATTGTTTGACAAGTTATTTGTATTGTTCTTTCATTGAGTTTTATCTGTTTAAAATTTACTTTCACATTTTCTGTGCTCGCCTCAAGGTTTTACCTTAGTTCATATTAGCGAGCACAGCTAGCGAGAAGTGCCAAAGGCACTTCGAGCGCAAGCGAACTTTACGGTAACGGGAGAAAAAAAAAAGAAAAAAAAAAAAAGAAAAAAAAAGAAGATAATTGCTAATCTATGTGTCTCGATTTTGATGGTAAATCGTCGTTGTCACGCTTTAAGCATTTCTAACGCAAACACCGGCTCCCACTATAGGAGTTTTAGTTTCGAAAATCTGATTTGTTTTCTTTAAAACAGTTTTCTGTGCAACGTTTCCGTTATGACTGATTAGAGTAGAGTTTCAGAAATAATTTGAAAGTCTCTCCGACTCCTTCACAAAGTCCTATAGAATATGTGCAGCAGAATATTTAAAGAGTTCAAATGCGAAACTAAGGCTTTCTAGAAAATATGTGGTTTCCGTGGGAAATTTCAAAATGACAACAAATGCAGGAATATGCTGAACATGTCAACAATTGCAGAGCGCACAATGATTAACACTAGCAGCATATGTGAGATATTCATTTATTATGGTTTTTATTTGTAAACACTCGGTTTGAAGGTTAAATTGTCTTGGCCGGAAACTTTCCGCATTATGCAAATTAGCGCGTGTTAAAATCAGTGACGTAACAGTAGTAAATATTGACATTATTTGCAGACGACTAGTGACAACTCAGGTAATTTCTGGAAGACTCGGATTGCTTTTACTTTGTAATAACACTTTTGTGAGTTGATGTTGAGCTAGTTTAAATGATTAATTGTGGACAAATCGATTATAATTTCTTTCACTTCGTACGAACACTTTTGTGGGTTTATGTTGAGCAAGTTTTAACTTCACCTTGAACTTTCCATCACTCATGTAAATATTCACCGTTGTGCGAAAATGTTCCAGAGGAACCCAGCACAGTACTGGAAGAATAAGAAGTTTTAAATGATTAATTATTTATGGACAAACCACCCTCGCCGTGAACGGAAACCGTTTCTTCAGTCTAACCCCTAAAATAATCTACAATATATATCCCCCCCCCACCCTCCCCCCCACCCACACACACACCCACCCACCACCACCCTGAAAAAAAAAGAGGAAAAGTTTCCTCAGACAGACATCCCTCTCCTGGAAAGTCTTAGACTACAAGCCACCCCACCACTTCCCAGCCAGCATGGCCATATCGGATAGATTTTTGGTAATTGTTCGGAATGTCGGCAGATCGGCCAGATGTATCCGTTATCTGTCATAGACATCGGGCCGTTATGCAGACTGCCGCTCTGTTACCGATATCAGTAACAGAGCGGCAAGGCCCGATGTCTATCCGTTATCTGTATATAGGAAACATATCGGTCCGATGTTGGCTTGCTGACTGGGTTTGTGTGTTTTTTTTATGATTTGCTGAAAAGATATCGGTCAGATGTTGGCTAAATGTTGGATATGCCGACGTCGGGCCAACGTAGAGCCAATTAATTCAATATTTTCCAATTTTTGAATTTTTTGTTTGTATGTCATGCTAAATTGATTGTTCAATGCATTAATCTGAATGAATATAGCACATTTCTTCTAATGTCTGTTATTATATCTCGGGCCAACGTCAGGCCGACATAGTTTGCATCAGTTGATACCATATATCGGGCCAACGTCAGTCCGATATAACACGCCATAAATCCATAAATGGAGGTAATGACATGTCATTTTGAATATTGTGTATTTATTGTTAATGTGAACAGATATTCCTCGCAAATGTCATTTTTTACATTGCAAAATGATGCTACCTATAAGCCTACATTCACAAGAGTTTTATTTATTGCTAATGAATATTTTTCCAGTCGAGCTAATTGAGATAAGCACCTAAAAAAAGATATATATAAGGTAGTGAGTATTCATTAAATTGATTTGATAAAAAAAAATCGGACGGAGTTAAACGCCCGATAACCTTGTATGTTGCAAAACTTACTAAGTGTGAGCATATATGTTTTTTAAACCACTTTTAATTTTTTGTATTTAAATGTTTATTTTAAATTTTTGACTTTGAATTTAAGTCTTGGCACTAACAACTTAACATTCACTTTCCTTTAAGGACACATATATGCTCACCACACTCATTTGTAAATGTCTTATTTTACTAGTAGGATGCTATATCTTTTAACTTTTAATGCACAGACGCGCAGCTGCATAGGTCACTCGAAAGAGGTTGATGCAGGATATATAGATAGATAGATAGATAGATATACATGTATTTTGGATTGGTAATCCGATGCTCTAGCTACATACTGTGCTAGCTGGATGGTGACAATAGAACGAATTTGATGTTTATCTGTCATAATGGGCCCATTTCGGGTCGAAACTATATCGGATACATATTGGATAGATAACTAACCGATATTGGACCGATGATGGGTAGTAAACTAAAAGGATGTCTAACCGATGATGGATTGTAAACTAAAATGATATCTAACCGATATTGGACCGATTTGTAGCCGACAAGATATCGGTCCGACTTGAAGCCGATGGGCACGCCGATCTCAGGCCGATATCGTTTGCGATACTGGTCCTATATAAAAAAAAATATGGGGCCGATGAAGGCTAGATATAGGATTGCTGGCTGAGTCCTCATCCCCTAGATTTGTTCATTTCAAAATACCTACACCCCCTCCCCCCCCCGCCCCCCCCCCCCCCCACACACACACACACCAAACGACCCACAAAACACACACAGTGTACTACGGTGTGGTAGTCCAGTGTGGCAGCACTATAGACTGTAGATAGATACATTGCACTAAACACAATCATAAGTCCAGATTCTATTGTGCCCATACAGGTGGGTGTCCTATCCTTTAAAATATGGCGCATGGTCTGGTTCTCAGATAGTGATTTTTAAGTCATATCTGTGGTATGATAAAAATTAACTCATTATAGAATTTAAAAAC
Source organism: Cyrtodaria siliqua (assembly GCA_037043455.1). NCBI lineage: Eukaryota > Metazoa > Mollusca > Bivalvia > Adapedonta > Hiatellidae > Cyrtodaria > Cyrtodaria siliqua. The sequence continues at coordinate 18,991 of JAWPHD010014640.1, forward strand.
CGGAATTGTTTGTATTTGTTTTATGACATAATTATAGACCAGTGGTACGATTCACCGGAACACAACAGACCAGAACAGAGATGAAATACCAGGATGTACTGGAACTGCTTTTTCAGTGAAAAGCAAAAATGAGATTTACACTACAGAAGGGCTGCACACTGAACATCTTCAAGAAAAGAGTCATCTATCCTTTGTTTATATTTAAATGGTTGTCTGTGACTGATAGTTGCATTATTCTGTCAGGCATTTACAACCAGCATTGGATGGTGACACTAGCATCTTTTAGGAGTGGCCCATTGGGTCAGTCACACACAGATTGGATTTTTTCAAACCCATACACTGAAAACAGTCTATTAAATCATTTTAGAATTATTTTATCATTAGAATTTTGTGTTACCTGGTTTCAAGAACCTCACTACTCAATGTCGAGTAAAACCTCAGTGTGTTCTGAGAATACAATGAGCTTTCAATTAACTGGTTTCATTGGTCCAATTTTTATCAGTGAACCAATCAGAATGCTTCATTCATAATTTCCTTTGGTTGCTTCTATCATGACATCACTTTCTGGTATTATGACGTCACACACTGGATAATTATGACATCACGTCATGCTATTATGACATCACATCATGCTATTACATGCAGCTCAATGTGTTCTCAGAACACAATGAGCCTTTTAATTGCTGTGAGCAACAGATTAAGAATATTTGTATCACTCATTGAGTAATGAGTTTCTGAAATCAAGAATCACAGAATTCTAAAGATAAAATAATTCTAAAATGATTTAATAGACTGTTTGAAGTGAATGCAACTTGCCATCTTGTACAGACGGTTCTTATTCAAGGTAAGATCAGGACAGATGGACTGTGGTGTTAAAATTAAAACAGTTATCCCTATCTCTCATCTATTTGTGAATCATATTTAGTGTTATCAGCTAAATATACAGGTCACAGTTTGCATATATTTAGTAATAAATAATAACATAGAAATTATCAACATTTCTGGCAAAAAGAAAAAAAATGTAAAAAAGCAATTGGAACAATGTATGTATATGTATAAAGCTAACAATCTTTCAGTTTAGTTATATCACGACAGTGTATACTTGAAGCAGTGAGGTAAATGCTGAATTTGGCTGGTTACTTTCTTTCAAGCTAGTCTAAAACGTTTGTATCTACAATTATACTGAGTTGCAAAAGAAAGTGTATACAGCTCAGTTGTGAAAGAAAGTGTGCAATGAGTTTTTTTTAATGATTTATTCATTCTTCTTATTATTATTGAGGCCCCCAGGATGATGGAAGGGGTACATCTTCCTTTGTTCCCTGAACATATGAGTCAGTGTTCCCTTGTTCCCCACAACTATTTTGCTTTGTTCCCCAAAATTATTTGTCCAATGTTCCCCTGTTCTCTAAAAGTATTTTCAATGTTTAAAAGATTTGCTAATGTTCCCCAAAATTCATTCTGGCCTACAGTACACTGTCATCACAAAAATATTGTTTGAAATGTTAACTTTTTGTGATTTTTTTTTTTAATATTAAAACTAGATGTTAGAATTTTATTTCCTTTAAAGTCATGTTCCATTGTTCCCTAACTTAAACATATGTGTCATTGTTCTCTTTTCCCCTGAAAATATCAGCCATTATTAACAGCCATTGTTCCCTTGTTCACCAAATATAAATGGCCATTTCCCCCAAAACCCCTGAGAGGACCTCATTATTGTGTTGCTTTAAATTGTATTGTTCTTTTATTGAGTTTTATCTGTTTAAAATTTACTTTCACATTTTCTGTGCTCGCCTCAAGGTTTTAGCTTAGTTCATATTATTACATACACACACAGATAGAAGATATGCGTTAAGGATTAGCAACATTCTACCAATATTATCACCGTCACAGTGGGATTTATTGTTATATTATTTTATCAAAAAGTTCAACATATAACTGAAATATACCAAAAACATATGATTCACATATTATATATACTCCATATATCATTAAATGACACACTTGAAAAGCGTGTTAATCTCACGTGTGAATCTCATGAACCCCACGTGAGATCCACACGCGTGGACTTTTTGTCCACGCGTGTGGATCTCACGTGACACCGGAACACGGCAACAATATGCGCAACTAGGCTTGATACTGATCATCCCAGCGAAGTAACAGTGAAATCGCAACGGGTTCAGGATAACTAGTCCGGAAAATGTTTGTGTATTAAGACTTTTAAAGGGCCATATATCTGCCAAAAATCATTCAACCGGAACATGACAAGGATATGCGCCGCTAGGTTTGGTACTGTTCATCTCTGCAAAGTTTCGGTGAAATCCGACTTAGGGTTGAGGAGAACTAGTCTGGACAATGTTTGTGTAATAAAACCTTTAAAGGGCCATTACTCCGCCAAAAGTCATTCATTAGGAACACGACGACAATATAACTAGGCTTGGTACTGATCACCATTGCCAAGTTTCGTTGAAATCCAGTCATGGTTTCAGTAGAATTAGTCCGGACGAAAAATTAAAACCTTTAAAGAGACATGCGGCGACTATATGCGCAACTAGGCTTGAGACTGATTATCCCTGCCAAGTTGTACTGATATATTTGCAGTTACATACGAAACTATAAACATTTTGTTTTATTAGCTTTTAATAATACATGAAGTTATTGACTACGTCCTAACACACGTTGGCAAATATACTCTACATTTATTTTTCTCTACTGGGGTCTCAATTTGAATCATGGAAGCCTCTTTTTTACAGTTAAAAATCATGCAATTACTTTTATGTACAGCACGTTCTCGTTTTTATCCATGACCTTAAACCGTTGTGGTGGAATTTCTTTATATCATCTATATTTTCGGTTTCGTTTCCTGGGTAGCTTGTTATCAGTGATTTTTTTTTGCATTGAACACGATTCTTTATCTCGAAACTGCATTGGCTTGAGTACGACGCAGATAGGTGACGTGGCTCCATGTTTGTTAAGTGTTTGCAGACAGGCAGTAAACACATTCCAGGACAAAGTTTATTTGAATAAACCCGGAATACAAACAAAACACTCTAATAAAGCTTGATACACAGTTAAAACATATTTACATTATAAAGCTGAGCATAGCCTCGGTCACCCGACCCGCTTCTGATTTCTTCGTTACGCTATGAACCAGGACTACGACGTTTAAAATCGCCCTCTCGTTTTGGACGATTTTGGCGAGATTTTGAGAGATTCAACGAGACTTTCAAAACACTTATTTCTAAATTAATTTCATAATAATTTCTTACTTTCAACTTTTGAGAAGCAGCATGTGACGTTAAAAATGGTAAAAGGTGCATCAACAATTGTCGTTGTACGTTTATTTACAACATGACATCACGCAAACGTCAACTTTATGCACGTGAAAAAAACGCGGGAATAAATTGGACTAATCGCTAGTGGGCGCTTTAATTGGCCTAATCTGCCCAGACCGATATCTGCAAGTAAGACATATGCATGATACGGTCTAGCTGGCCGAGACTAAGCTGAGCATTGAACTCGCTGTAGACACCGTCATGATATGAATGAAAGATAGTTATAAGTGATGATAATTAAACCCCATAATATATACATACAAAACATTATCACGCATAGGACATATACTCACAAAAAAGTACCCTCTTGTTTGCTGGTATTCCAAAAGGCCAGTTTTTGAAGGCGTAGGACATCTTGAACAGTGCTTTAATTAAACAATGTTTGATGTTTTTTTAAAGCACACTGAGTACTAAATATTCCTTTATAAACAGATTGAAATTGTGCCAAGCAATTCTCTTTTATGGATGCTATGGAAACCTGAAATTGGGGATAACTCCCTTGTGTACTGAACTTTTCAACAAAAACAAATTGTTTGGACTATTGGTGGTGGACTATTGGTGGTGGTCGATCTAATTATTCTATATACAATATTTATTATTTCCTGTTTTGCTGGGTATTTTTTATTTTTGCTCAGTATATATAGATTGGTTAAATGCTGGATTCGATCTATAGAAAAATCTTTCTCTAGATGGTAGGTGTGTGGTTATTTTCCCGAACTAGCGGATGCGAGTGAGTGAAAAAACAAAACAGTGTTCAGGCCCAGTAAGTGTATATATGGTTATAGGGTGGGGATCTCAATAATTCCCAAGTTAAGATCCAGAGGTTAGTCTCCAGGGGTGTGGATAATTCCCAAGTTATGACCCAGAGGTTATGTCCCCAGGGGTGTGATGAGACGAAGGGTTGGATGGTTGTATCCGTCTGTTCATACCTAGTATGTGTATATGATAGTTATATATTGGGGACCTCAACCGTTTCCGGGTTATGACCCAGGGGCTATTTCCACAGTTGTGGGGACTGACCCCAGGGTCGATGCTGGTTGGATGATTGTATCCGTCTGTCCATGCACATTATTCGTATAGATGGTTGTATATTGGGGAACTCAAAAGTTTCCAAGTTATGACACAAGGGCTATGTCCCCAGGGGTAAGGATGGACCCCGGGGTCGATGCTGGTTGGTTGGTTGTATCCGTCTGTTCATAGCTTAGCAAGTGTATAACTGTGGTTTTAGAAGAACATCTTTTAAAGTTTATGTCTATAAAGATTTGACCACACTGTCTCGATTTGAACAAACTTGATAGAGGACCATAAGTTTATGGTATATGCAAAATATTAGACCTCTATCTCATGTAGTTTCAGAGAAGATTTCTTAAAGATTTTCCTTTATTACTATATGTAATAAATATGCATGCAATATATGAGAGCTCTATACTTTGTGGTTTCAGAGGAGAAGATATTTTAAGTTTTTCCCTATATAAGACTATGTTAAACATGCTAAAGTTGATCCCAGTTTCACTATTTGAACAAACTTGGTAGAGGACCATAAGCTTATTGTAAATGCAAAATAATAAACCTCTGGCTTTTGTAAGTAGTATAGATAGTGGGGGTATCAGCACAGTTTCCCCATCGCGGGGAACGAGAAAAACTAATGAAATGTGCCAGTGGGGACTCAGGCGTAACTCTCATTTACACACCAAGATCTAAATGTAAGTCACGCCTAAATCAACACCAACATATTTCATTAGTTTTCTCAAGCACCCCGCGAGGGAAACTCCGCTGATACCCCCACTATCTATACTACTAATCAATCCGGTTTGCTATTTTAATAACATAACATTTGCAACTCATTAACATAACATTTGCAACTCATTAAGCAAAGTCAGACGGAACCGGACAGTAGTCTTCATCATCGCTCTGCATATCATTTTTTACTATGGAGTATTTTATTTTCCTACACTTTGCTATTTTGTATTTCATTTTAAGATATTATTTAATATTTTCAATATCCTTAAATGGAACCCAACTATTGAAATCCTCATTGTAACCCTTCCATTTAATCAATGCTTGTTTCTTTTTATAATCACGTCGTATTACTTTTTCAATCCTGAATATTTCTTGCTTTGCTTTTATCATTTCTAATTCATAAAAGCTTCCGTCAATGTTTTCGTTGTTTAAATCTTTTATTTTGTATGTCACAGGATTTGTGTTTTGAATTTCATCAACAACAAATATTTCTTCAGTCCGATTCGGGGTATAACCTTTCTCAAACGTTCTTTTATATTTGCTGATTCTAACATTATCCCCTATTTAAACTTTTGGCTTAATTTGATTACTTCTCATTTTTCCGTACAAGTTGAAATACACTGTTCTTTTATTTTTCTCATCACTAGCCTCAATCGGCGTCATTTTAATACTCCGATGATTTGTATTATTATACTTATCAACCATCATCTGTAGCACATCTAAATATGTGTTTGTATTGTTAGCTGTAAAATATTTCCACATCTTTTCTTTTAATGTCCTGTTAAATCGTTCAATTACTACAGCTTTTCCGAAATTAAAAGTGTGATACATTTTGATATTATTATCATCAAGAAATTGCTTAAACGTCTTGTTGTAAAATTCCATACCTTGATCAACCCACAACAATTTACACTGTCTTCCTGTACTGATTATCTGCCGGAACGCTTTAGTAATTTCTAAACCAGTTTTATTTGGAACTGGTACAACCCAAGCAAATTTACTAAATAAATCAATAACAGTAAGCAAGTATTTAGTACCTTTATTATACTTTGAAAACGATTGCATGTCAACCAATTCAGCAGACCATATTTTATCAATTTCATTAACAATCACACGGCGTTGAGTGAACTTTCTTCGTATAGGCTTATGAAGTTCATCAGCTAACTTGTCAGTCCATTTCAACGCCTTTTCTCGTTTTTTGGCTCTCCAAGTCCTAGTTTATATTTTGCACTAATTACAGGCTTGACTATCAAATTCTTAGCAATCTTTTCTCCAATAGTTTTAGACTTACTAGATTTCAAACCAGTAAGCATGTTTTTATCACACATCGATTTATTACTAGGATTTTCATCATAACAAATATCATGATATTTGCAAACAGCATCTAATTCATTTGAAGGTTCTCCACTATCAAGCGGATTACCGGGACCGCAATATTTATAACCAGGAAGTGTTAGCCCTTTTTTGGGTAGCAAAGGGAGCAAAGCTTTATGAATATCAATATTTCCACCTTCTGCGTTTTTAACAAACTTTGTTTTAGTAATACCGAAAGACGCACAAGTTGCTCTTAACATTTTCTACCATTTTTTGCTAAAACATACTTAGGATCAACATTTTCAGTAACCTTTTTTTCTTTGATGCAATAACTTATATATAATATGATTAGATTAAACTTCGTTTACAAAATATGATTTTATGATGTTTTCATTTTCTACTGGATTGTAAGGTTTTAATAAGTTGTAAAGAATATCATACGTACTATTTCCTTCTTGCAACTTTTTTACAAAGTACAAACAGAAATATCCGCACAAGACACTTGTTTTATCTTGATATTGAATGGTGTTGTATTTTATATTAGGTATGTTCGCCAGAACTTCTTTTGGTGAGCTCAGACCAAACGGATCGAAGTAATAATTATTATAGTAACAAGTCCAGTGTGTACCGGGTCCGATATAATCATCAAGATTAATAATACCACATTCTTGTTTATTTTGTTTTATTGGTAATTTGTTCTTGCTAAACACTCCCCTGAATTTTTGTATACCTAGCTGCTTGGCCCATTTTATTATATCTAAGTTAGAGATAGGTTTTTTTTTTTGTTTTTTTTTTTTAATGGAATACTTCTGTATGGTCTAATTTGTGAGTCTACTTGCAAACCTTTTCCACGATCAACTCTTAGTCCTTTTCCTTTTCTAACCACTTGCAAACCTTTTCCAGTTAAACCACTAATAAGAGATCCAATCAATGGAATTCCTAATGATGCAAGCATTCCAAGAAATCCTCCATCTTGTTGTTGCTGCTTTGTCATTTTAATAGGGCAACAACCTTTAGACTTTATCATCTTGTTTCTTTGCGCAAGTGTTAATTTATGTGATCCGAGAAGTGCTTGCTTTTTGCCACTAGGAATAGTTACCATCCCATTTCCGAATAGTTTACCAATTCCAGTACTTGCTAAGCCACTTAATGCTCCTGTTGCCAGAGGTCCTAATACTTTTGGAACACATTTTGCAACTGTTGGTAATATTGTTTTAGTCAACAAACCAGCTAATGCACATAAAAAGCCTCCATTCTTAGACTGAGATCTCATTTGCGATTTTGATATAGTTATGTCTAATCCCTGCCCACCAGATTTAGCCTTGTTAATATTGTTAATCTGGGTAGCTGTAAGTAGCAAAGGAAAGTTTCCAGTTAGTTGGTTATTTTTCAGCCTGAGCGTTAATTCACTTTTGTTTTCATATGCTTTTGCCAGACTTCGTTTCTGGCCATCTGATAAATTTACTGAATAATTTACGTAAGTCATATATATTATAAGTTAGATTAAACAATAACTAGTCCATTTCCAACGGTTTCAATAACAACTTCTTCCTTGTACAAGACTAAAGAATAAATTTTATATCTAGCGGTAGGAACGTTGTTTAGTTTATATCTCAAACTTAGTTGTTTTGGATCAATACTGACTTCATTTCCCTTGTAACTCAAATCGAAATATATCATCCCGAAGAGATTTTTAAAATTACTCACATTGAGTAAAGTTCCAGTGTTTTTATCATTTTGCTTGTGAGAATAATTAATAGCATCTCCGAATATTCTTATGATATTATCATAACTGTATTCAGTTTCTGGATAATAAACTCCATTTCCAACTTCCAATCTGGCTGATTGTAAATAGCAATTAGCATCAGCAGCATTTAGTTTAAAAGTATCTAAAAGGTGAGGATTTTGTGTTTGAGAAGAACTCTTGTCAGTCCTTTGCAAATACACGAAAACGTGTTTTGGACTTTTGACTCCAGCCGTTATTCTAATTACAGATTCTGTTAGTTGAGTACTTCCGCTTTCTTGTATCATTTCACGAAGATAAGTCCATGTTGTTGATGTCATATGATTTGTCATTACGTAACTTAAACCATCTGGGTTAAATATCATTCTAGGTATCCACAAAACTAATTTATTAATAACTACCCGACCATCATCACCACCTGCTTTGAAAATTAGCACATTATCATCTGCCAGTTGCAAGCTGATTTGAATCTGACTAGGAGGAAGCATGTTTGTTTCCAAACCTCCAAAGAAGGAATATTTATTTAATGGGATCATAGAGTCAACTATTTGATTAGTTATAATTAAAGCATGGCGAATCGCAAATCCTGAATTATAACCAGCTTGATCATCTCGAGATTCTGCCGCAGCCGTGGTATCTAAATAAAAGTATTCATTTGTTCCGGTTGTCTTTACATAATCGTCAGAAATTTCAAGCAAGCTTTTGACATTAACAAATCTGTGAAGAAGGCTAAAAATATCGGACAGGGAAAGCAGCATTCAAGGACGACAGTCAACCACAAAACACAAAAACAAACACGCAAACAGATAAACGAAAAGGCAAAAGTAATAAAAAATGCAAACGACATCACAATCACAAAAGGGTTGACAATAGAGCTACCGCCTTGGAAAGGTCAGTGGCAAAGTAGGCCACTGGGGGTTTAAACCGGTTCTAGGGTGCACCAAAACTCACACTTACCCTACTGTCATCCCATTAAAACAGGACAGTGTAAATAAAGAAATCCCCGCCATGATCTAAACTCTAACCAACAAGGCAGCATCAATAGGCAATATAAGTAAAACACAAATATGCTCGTGTAAATATAATACAAAAAAACAATAGCCTAGAAAGCCACAATGAAGGTACTCAATGACTTGGCAGAAGCCAGAGCAGTAAGGGAATACACCATTAAGGGGACGACAAGAAAGAACATGGACAATCATCAAACGCCACCGTCCTAATGGGCTTTAGGTAGGCGTCATCATAGGGTCCACAGCCTGTCCGGTCATCGTACAATTAAAGAGGAAAGCATAGTGGCGAACTGTAAAAGGGTCCACCACCAAGCTTATTTCCATCGTAAACTATTTTTCCATTTTGCCTTACTTGCATTTGATTAATCAGTGAAGCCGCATCATTAATTAGAGCAATTTCATCGGCGGCTGCGAAAGCGGATCCCTCAGCAAGTTTGTTTACTTCAAAACTGATTTCAAAATATGCATTATACCAATCAAAGTAAGAACTTCTATCATTTAGTGTAAACTGATAACCACTTTTCATTTGCCTGGTAGCATTTCCTGTTGTGCTATAGGAGTATCTAACTGAATAGGTACATGTTCATATCTAGTATTATATTGATTACTTCGAAACATCTATATATACTAGTAATTAGATTATTTTTTATTAATTAATCGATTAATTCTTGCATGAATTCCTCTTCCGGATAGTAATCTGTTAATTTTTGCATTTACATCTTCTTCAGTTTCAGCTACATCTTCTTCAGTTTTAGCTACAACTTCTTTTTTGTTATTAGTCTTTGTAAGTTCTTTTACAATCATCTCACCTTTTGGTTTAGGTTTTTCCTACTTCATCTCCAAGTTTTTTAGAACCGCTTTCTAAGATTTGTTTTCCAGCAGTTTCTAATGCTTTCTTGCCTGCTGTTTTCACAGACTCACTAAATATCTTTGATCCGACTTTTGAAAAAATGTCAAATATGCCAGCTCCAGTTAATCATTCAACTTGAGTATATGTTCCCGTACTAGTGTCATAAACTTTTTTTAAACGTGCCATATAACTTATGTTACATTAATTCCTTCAAAACAAAACGGAATGATGTGTGGACACCATTAAGATTAATAATCTTACCGGAGAAATCTGTTATGTAAATATTAATGCTGTTAATGATCATTTTGTTTACTTCACAGAACCCGACTCTTATCGGTTCATCTTTGAAAGGATATGATCTCGTAAGATCAGCTGTGCTTATTTCATAAATGACATCCCCCTTATGATCCATCAACAATAAAATCACAGTGGATATACAACGTGTCACAGTTCCAAATTTAGTTTCTCTGATGACTGCATCTTTGTCAAACCCGATTAAGGTGTGAAAGTTTGTTTCTCTTAAATCAAGCATGAAATTATTATGGATGGTAACCAAACATTTGAAACTTGATAAATCAAACTCAATTTTTATCGGGACAGGTGAGTCATCAGTTAAATCATTGTTTACAGTCAATGTTTCTTTTATGTAATTATCGATATCAGCATAACTGTAATTTCCATTTGTAAAAATAATACTTTTCCAATCTGTTCCGTTGTGATACCTTATCACTTTGTTATTAAAATCTTCACTAATATTTTAGCACGAGTAAGTCATAGAATTAATCTTATAAAGTCCAATGCTGTACTGTTTGTTCTTACCTAATATTAATGGTCTGTCAAATACAGTTGTAAAATTACTCGGTGTATTCGAGCTATTAATTATTGACGCTTTTTCGGATGATAATACAATTTTTTGTTCCATTATACATATTAGTAGATAAAATTAATCACCTTTTGTAATACAGTTTAAAACTTGATTTTTCAAAATTGAAAACTTGTGTAGCGTCACGTTTTATGGTTGCAAAGATGATCCGAAAATGTGAATTTGGAAGATATGCTTCAAATGTTCCTTTTAGTATTCGTTTACCATTTTCTATTTTTTGCCGAGGACGTGGCTGACCACCTTTATTAAACAAACTAAAATATTCTATACCAATGTCTGTATTTGTAATTGTATAGGTAAGGTCTGCTTCAACTATATAGCGCCCGGGTTTTACAATTCTTGCGCCGACGGAACGTTTACCACCACCAGGATATTCTGTAGCATATTCTCCAGTTTTTACAAATGGATTCATTACAAGGGTAAACGCCTCGAAAAAAGTATCACGTTTGGTTCTTTCAAGTGGTTTTCGTGTCGGGTACGACGCATAACCAACGCTACCTTGAATAATACTTATTCCGTATATTGTAGCTTCAAGAATTAAAATCCGACTTAAATAGTCTACTTTTACTTTCAACCCATCAATTATACCAAGAACTGCTGTGTGCCGACTATCAGACTTTTGATTATGCTCTTTAGGAAAAGCGATTTCACCATCGAAAGCTTTGCTCCTTACATCATGGGCAGCTTTTAATTGCTTTGAAGCGTCGTCAATAGCAGTCTCAAGTTTATCAGTGTTAACCAGTTTGCTCAGTGCAGTCTCAAGTTTATTAGTTTTAACCAACTTGCTCTGAGCAGTCTCCAGCGACTTACTGTCAACCATTTTCTTTTTGATATCTTCAAATTCTTTGTTGATATCAGCAACGTTGGTGTTTATCTGCTCATTTAATATTTTAATTTGAGTTATTTCGGTAGTAAAAGCAGTTCTCATTTGTTTTGAAGCATCAGCAATAGCAGTTTCTAGTTCATTGTTATCAACCAATTGTTTGTTGATTTCTCCAATCCGTGTATTAATATTTTGAACACCAGTTCTTATTTGCTCGCTTAATTTCTTGAAGTTTTCACTCTCTTCCAATAAATCTTCTTTCTTTTCTAGCTCTTTCAAAGCATCACTCAAAAGTTTTATTTCATCTGTCAATCCGTTTTGAATTTCAATCATTTTCTCGCGGTTTGCTTGTAACTTTGTTTGTATTTGACTAAGTTTATCATCAACACCTGTTGTCAAATTTTTTATCATGTCTGGAATTTTATCAATATTATAATCACGTATGATCTTTGTTATTCTTCTTTCGGTATATTGCCTTGTTGCTGCATCATCTGCTTTTTCTGGATTGCCTACATTGATAATTTTATTTTTATTCATGTATGATCACTTCTCAAAACATTTTTCTGGTGTTTACCCTTGTGAAGATAATTAACCAAATGTTTTTGTTTTACATACTCAGACAGCAGAATGCCAAAATTTGTAATATTAACACTGCCAGTAGTAACTTCCTCGCGAAGATCATTAAAAAGCCCCATTATATATAATATGGTTAGATTAAATATCACCTGTGAAGTTTCTTTTGATCAACTTCCTCGGGCGATCCAGATACAGAAAGTCGTACTGCTTGTCGGTCGCTTTTCTGTAATGCTCTTTGCTGACATCTTGTTCTTTGGAAAGCATACCAAGCTCTCGATTACCCGGAGTCGCAAAGAATATGTAATGAGAACAGTTCAAACGAATGTCTTTGGGAGTTTTGGAATAAGATTGAGATAAATAAATTACACAACATTTTTTGTGTCTTCCCTGGATGAAATAATTAATAATATCATTTTGATTACGTTCACAAACATAATCATCAAAAATGGCTATCTTCTAATTATCTGAATCCAAATCATTCACAGGGATAACTTCATCATTTGAACATTCTAATATATCTTCGACTGGGATTTTATTCTTTTTTGCTAATTTTTCAAGTTTTTGTGATAAGACCTGATACTTAGACTGCTCCAAGTTTTTAGCAAACAAATAAATCTTGTCGTAACAAACTAAAGGTTTCAGCAACATGTGAACTAATGTGTTTGTCTTGCCAGAACCTGAATTTCCACAATTTAACATTCTAAAACAACAGTCTGGCATAAAGTTCCATAGTTGTTTAAAATTACCGTTTTCTGTTTTCATATCATAGTTTGGGATTTGCATTATAATAATGCTTGGATATTACTCGTCTTAACTTATTTTAATTTATCTTATTTTAATCTAACTTATATTATTACATGTCTTTGTTAAAATGGAAAGAATTAGCAAATAAAATGCGAAAATCGAGTGAGCTCGTTAAAGAATTCGAGAATAAAATTATCCGAAAAAGACTAGAAAAAGGAGCTAATCGTGATTTATACACAGAAGTATTTAAACCTGTGACTAGCGAAATAACAGAGCAAACAAGGCGGCTAGCTGAACATTTGATTACCCTTCCGTCAACAGTTGGCTCTTCTTCCCGAGGCAATACGTCCGCAATTACTTGCCCCGCCTGATCGTGGAGCTATAGGACCACCACCGCCACCACCGCCACCACCGCCACCACCACCACCGCCGCCACCAACGCCACCAACGCCACCACCAACGCCACACGTTTAAAACCAGCTGCCAAGAAAACCGCAGATCCTAAACTATCGCCGACTAGTTACCAAGAGGAACTAGAGCAGAGAATAAAGGGACCAAAATTAAGAAGTGCTTCCGACAGAGTGCTAAGGTCAAAAGCTGCCGAACCCGGGACAGACCTATTTATAGAAATAAAAAAGAAACGTGCGTCATTTAGTCCCGAGGAAGAAAAAATAGAAGAAGAAGAAGAAGAATGGGAAGACGAGGAATCCAAACCGGTGAATGATATTGACTTGGATGCTGGTATGAATAAAGAAGTACTTGATAAGTATGGCTTGCCATTGCCAACTGAAATACCAGGTATTATGGAAGGAAGAGCTGAATATGATAGACATATTGAAAGGGCTGAAGAGATATATAAGGAAATGACCCGCGATTTAAATGGTCTAAGGACACAAATAAACAACCTCAGCGAAGAAAACCCCCGGGAGGGGTGGCGTAAGGCGGGAACCAGTGCGACTCAATCTAAATATTCAAAATTACTCAAGGACCCCGGCGGCACCGAAGCAAAGAGAGATTTACTTGCAAAAGAATATAATGAAAAAGCAGATGAGGCAAATGCTCTGGGATGGGTATTACATAGATAGGTTACCTGAGCGGATTCGTGCAGCTAGTGAAACTGCACAAAAGACTGGCAAGGGGATGCAACAAAAAAGAAATTTCTACAAAGTCGACAAACACGGCCACTACGGAGTGTTGCAAATTGATTTACCTAAGCTTGCTGGTCATCACAAGCTTATTGTCAAACAAGGAGAAGCAGTTGTGCTAGATCTAAAAGTAGATGATGATTTTATAGACTTGATAACAAAGCGTTACAATAATAAACAAACGTATTCAAAGCTGTCTCAGAATGCTTTTAAGGAACTAACAAAATTATCTGGTTTACCAATTCACAAAGGTTCTTCAAAGTTCAAGAAGGATTTAGGAGGTTGTGTTGAATATTACAATAGTTCTGATGATTTGATGGATAATCTAGAGTTAGTATGCGGAAGTATCAAATCAGGAAATAACAGCCCACAGATAATAAATAAAGGTATTGGCATAATCGATGAATTATTAAAAATAGGTAAAATATCATCCAAATAACACGAGCAACTATTTTCTAAATATCTTGATTAAATTATTGTCTAACTGTAATTATACATGACACAAATTACTAACGAAGAAGAATTAACTGATCATTTGACACGACTCGTGGCTGCATACAGACGTAGCTATAAATTGTGCGGTATTATAAACACAACATTACAAATTGTTAGTGGGATAATTGGTTGTACTGCCGTATTGGCATTGGTTCCGGCAATTCCTGTTTTCGTGGCTGTAGTTGGTGCAGTTCCTCCAGTAGTTGCTGTTTTTGCAAGCAAAACAAGAATAGCAGGAAAAAAGACTTTGTTTAAATCACATCATAGAAGTTTCAAACAACTTCTATCATGTGTCCAAGCAACCACAGGACTAGAAAATGACGAGGAGATAATTAGGATTGTCTTTAATAAAATATTAGAAATTCAAAAAAAAATGATAACTTTACAGAACCTCTGGAAATGTATATGAAAAGGTTCAAGCTTAATGGACATTAAGCTAGTAGAGATGCTCCTACGAAGTCGACAAGCAGTACGACTTTCTGTATCTGGATCGCCCGAGGAAGTTGATCAAAAGAAACTTCACAGGTGATATTTAATCTAACCATATTATATATAATGGGGCTTTTTAATGATCTTGGCGAGGAAGTTACTACTGGCAGTGTTAATATTACAAATTTTGGCATTCTGCTGTCTGAGTATGTAAAACAAAAACATTTGGTTAATTATCTTCACAAGGGTAAACACCAGGAAAATGTTTTGAGAAGTGATCATACATGAATAAAAATAAAATTATCAATGTAGGCAATCCAGAAAAAGCAGATGATGCAGCAACAAGGCAATATACCGAAAGAAGAATAACAAAGATCATACGTGATTATAATATTGATAAAATTCAAGTTAAACGGTCATGGCATTTAGTCGTAATTATTGTCTGACTTGTTTCCATATCCTATCGTACTTTTCTCTGGTTGATTTTGTTTTAATCGGTTTTGTTTCTTTTTCTATTTTTAATATTTTAAATATTTTTTGAAAAATGTATTCAAATTTGATTGATCTTTTTCGACCCTCTATTTGATCTAAAATCTTTACAATTTTGTAAAACAAATCTTCAAATCTTTGTCTATTTTTAGAAGACAAATCATATTCTACCAAGTATTTATCTAAATGGTACTTTCTGTGGTAAATATTTTTCTTTCGGCTGTAATTGTAACCTGCAATAAGATTGTAACCGTTGTGAGTGCCACAATTAAGGCAAATACGTTCGTTATCGAAAACTTCACAAGTATCATTACAATTCACACATGCGTAAGTACACTTGTAACACTGCTTGGCTCTGGTACAATATTTACAAAGCTTCTTTTTATTAGTCATGTAAAATAAGATGCAATCTATGCACACCTCAGGAGGATCAATAATATCTAAAACTCTTTCACAATATTTGCAATTCATTATATTATAATATAGCATTATATATTTAAATATAGGCTTAAAGAAATATTATCTTATGTAATTATATAAATGGAACATATAGAAAAGAAAATCAAAAACTTTAAGAAAGATCAAAAACGTATAGAAATTGAAATCAAAAACTTTAAGAAAGATCTAACGAAAAAGGCAAAAATTATTGATTTTGAAGATGCGAGTAAATTTGATGCAGAGCTTTTAATTTTTTCAAACTTTCAAGATTTGACAGAAAGAATCATAACAATGGTAAAACAACTAAAACTGTCAAATAAAATAAAAAGGAGATATAAACAAACTGCGTGCTTTTTGTAAAAAACAAATTTCAGAGGCAACCAAAATTATACGAAGTTTCTTTTATTGCCCACTATGATGTTTTACTTAAGCAAGGAATTGAAATTATTATGTATGGAAAAATAAAAATAATGTAATCTATAGTATATGGAAAGTTGCATAGAACAAATTTACAGAAACGCAGATATTTATAGGCATAATTCAAAAGACCGCGGTAATAATGATATAAAAATGCGATACAGACGAAAATTAAAAGAAGATATTGAAGCTTTACAAAGGACTGGAAGATACAAACAGAGATTAAGTATAACAATGCTGTAAAGCTTCTAACAGATGAGGTAGGAAAAAAAATTAGTATTATTGAAAAAGAAGAAGAAAAAGAAACAGACAGAGATGTTAGATGGTTTGAAAGTACAAAGCTTAGACTGTTTGTTGAAGGAAAATCGGGGTGGAATGACATGGGGATGGGATCCGGCCCTCCTTACGATTTTTAAATAAATAAATAATATAATCTATAATATATGGGAAGTTATGCAGAAGAAGAAAGAAAACATTTTGAAGAGGAACAGAAGGTTTATGAGAAAGTAGCTGCTTACGAGCAGGCTCTTTTAACCAAGACAAATGAACTTATCAAAGAGTTTGAGACAGTTCACATGCAATGATTGCCAGATGATATTGCAGCTTTTAAAAAAGATTGGGCAATAAAAACTGAGGTTGAGTGCAATGATGCTGTAAAGCTTCTCACAGATCTAGCAGAAAAAGAAATTAAGATTTTTAATGAAACACAATTAAAAATAATGTCTGAAAATGTTGAGTTGTTCAGAGATAATCTAATCAGCAATCTAGAAAAACCTCATGTGATTAATACTGATACCGGATGTTACGAGGACTTTGAAACGTTTGTCGAAAGTTTAAAAGAAATGATTAATGCAGAAGTTTTTGATAAAGACGAGTTTATAAACTATTGCAAATACAGGATAAAAATAAAATCACTGGCAGCTGGAGGTGATCTTGAAACTGTTGATTTTGACAGATACTGCAAATATCATGTAAAAATAAGTCAGATGATAGATAATAGAATTCTCGAGGAAAATTGCTTTCGGAGATACTTAGACATTCTTCTGGATAATGAAATAGATGCTCTCTTGGATGAGGTTACTAACGAGGACACCAATGAACATGTTTATGAGGTTACCGATGAAGATACTGATGAGGACGCCGACGAGGACACTGATGACGACGTCGACGAGGATATCGATGAGAACGCTGGCGAGGGCGAAAATATTAAATAAAATAATGTTATTTAATTAATTAATTAATTAATTAATTAATACGGGCTTAAAGAAATAATCTTATGTAATATTATATAATGAGTATCCGAGAAATTAAAACATCCCCAAAACAGTATAGCAAGGTTTTTAAAGTAAATGTTGTCAGTAATGATCCGCTCAGACAACTACAAAAAACACAATCAAGAGTTGTGAACTTTCTTAAAAAAGAACTAAGAAAAACAGGTGGATTTAAATTAAGCGTTGATGTAAAACTTACTTTTAAAAAACAAGTATCGGATGATAGAGGAGGTTTTGATTGTGTATACAAAACAGCTTACTTTGCCTCAAAGGCTGTAATAATATTAAACAGAAATCAAACATCAGAAGCATTAGACAAAGCACAGGAAGAAATTATAAATAGAATTGGAAATTGGATTCAGTTGGGAAGTGGTTGGGTAATTGAATCACTAGATGCACATTACATAAATCGAATAAAGTATAAGCCTTTACGAGGTAGCTCTTATTTGGATTTACCAAAAGAACTTGCTAATGCTAGAAAACGATTGATAAATATAAAAAATGAAAAAGATAACGAATGTTTTAGATGGTGCCATTTGGCTTATGAATTTCCTGTTGAAACAAATCCCCAAAGAATAACAAAATACAAAAATCATATTGGTGATCTTGATTACAAAAGAATTACATTTCCTGTTACTATCAAACAAATCCCAAAACAAGAAAAACAACATTTGTTTTAACATATTCGGGTATGAAGATAATCAAGTATACCCTTTGCACATATCAAAATATAAAGCAGAAAAAACATGTGATATGCTTTTAATCACCGAAGAAGAAAAAAATCATTACGTGTGGATAAAAGATTTTAACAGTTTGATGTATAATCAAACAGCACACAAGGAAAGAAAATGGTTTTGTAAAACATGCTTGCAGTGCTTTAAATTAGAGAGTTCTGGAAAAACATAAACCTGTTTGTCTTTCACTTAATGGTAAGCATGCAGTAGAGATGCCAAATAAAGATGAAAAGGTTAAGTTTAAAAACTACGACAGACAGCTAATGGTTCCGTTTGTTATATATGCTGATTTTGAAGCAGTAACCGAAAGTATTTCTTCAGTATCAAACAATCCTAAAAAATCACATACAGAAGAATATCAAAAACATACTGATTGCAGTTATGGGTATAAGGTTGTTTGTTGTTATGATGATCAGTATTCAAAACCAGTTGTGACATACAGAGGACCAAATGCTGTTAACAAGTTTTTGAAAAAAATGATAGAAGAAGAACAATGGTGCAAGAAAACTATGAATGCAAACTTTAAAAAAAGATCTAGTAATGTCACAGGAAGAAGAAGCTAGATTCCAAAAATCTAAATCATGTCATATTTGTGGTAATGGTTTTGCAACAGCTCTCAAAAAAGGTGACGCGGGTTATACAGTAGCATACAAAAACTCCATCAGAAAAGTCAGGGACCATTGTCATATAACTGGAAAGTATAGGGGAAGCGCTCATGACATATGTAATATTAATTTCAGGTTGACTAGAAAAATACCTGTTGTGTTTCATAACTGAGAGGATATGATTCTCACTTCATAATGCAACACATCGGAAAGTTTAAACAAAACATAAATGTTATACCAAATAACATGGAAAAGTACATGGCTTTTATGTTAGGACAAAGTTCGGTGTTTATTGACAGTTTTCAGTTTATGTCTCAATCATTAGGAAATTTAGTAAAAAACATCCCTTCATTTCAATACACCTCTCAGGAATACTCCGGCGATAAGTTAGACTTGCTAAAAAGAAAAGGCGTTTATCCTTATGATTATATGAACAGTTTTGAACGCTTCAAGGATACCTAGTTACCTGACAAAGATAGCTTTTATTCTCAATTAAATAATGAGCATATTTCAGATGCAGATTATGATCATGCTAAAACAATATGGAAAACATTTAAGATTAAAAATATGGGAGAATATCATGATATGTATCTTAAGACTGATGTGCTGTTGCTGACAGATGTTTTTGAAAACTTTAGAAAAATGTGCATTGAGTATTACAAATTAGATCCTTGTCATTACTTCAGTAGTCCTGGTTTAGCCTGGGATGCATGCCTCAAGATGACTGGTATCCAACTTGATTTAATAACTGATATTGATCAATATTTGTTTGTGGAAAAAGGATTAAGAGGTGGTACGAGTTATATTGCAAACAGATATTCACAGGCTAACAAAAAATATATGAAAAACTATGACAAGAAAAAAGAAAGCAAGTACATAATATATCTCGATGCTAATAACTTGTACGGGTGGGCCATGTGTCAACCGTTACCTACTGGCAACTTCAAGTGGGTTGATAAGTTTGAAAAAGGAAAATCAAATTACATTGTTGAGTGCGATATTACGTATCCTGAGAAACTGCATGACTTGCATATTGATTATCCTCTCGCCCCAGAAAGTTTAAATATAAAAGATGAGTGGTTGTCAGACTATTGTAAAAATGTAAAACAGAAGTTTAATTTAGGACATTGTAATGTTAATAAACTTGTTACGACGTTGAAAAATAAAGAAAAGTATGTCGTGCATTTTA
Source organism: Cyrtodaria siliqua (assembly GCA_037043455.1). NCBI lineage: Eukaryota > Metazoa > Mollusca > Bivalvia > Adapedonta > Hiatellidae > Cyrtodaria > Cyrtodaria siliqua. Next base: position 39,219 of record JAWPHD010014640.1, read on the forward strand.
GAAACTTAGAATTGTATAAAAAGCTTGGATTGAAGGTAACAAAAATACACCGAATACTGCAGTTCGACGAATCAAAGTGGTTGAAAACATACATAGACTTTAATACTGCTAAGAGAACAGCTGGTAAAAATGCTTTTGAAAAGGATTTCTTCAAACTGATGAACAATTCAGTTTTTGGCAAAACTATGGAAAATTTGAGAAAAAGAATTAATGTTAAATTGACTTACGATGAGGAGGTTCTCTTAAAATACGCAGCAAGACCTTCATTTATTTCTTGTAAAATGTTTAATGAAAATTTATTTGCCATAAACAGAATAAAAGAGCGATTAGTTTGAAATCGTCCTTGTTATGTTGGTATTCGTATTTTAGACTTGTCAAAATATTTGATGTATGATTTCCATTATAACTATATCAAAAACAAATATGATAGAAAAGCTAAGTTATTATTTACTGATACCGATTCCTTGTGTTATGAAATAAAAACAAAAGATGTGTATGCGGACTTTTACAAGGATAAAGAACTGTTTGATAATTGTGATTATGATCCGAAAAGTCAGTTTCATTTGAATGATAATAAAAAGGTTATTGGCAAGATGAAAGATGAAACGTGCGGTATGCATATTGTTGAATTTGTTTGGTTGCGAAGTAAACTATATTCGTATGTGCTAGATAATGAGGTTAGCGCCAAGAAATGTAAGGGTGTTAAAAAGTGTGTTGTTAAAAACCAGATAGCACATGACGATTACAAAAATATTTTGTTTACGGCAACAGAAGCTCACCATCAGATGAAAGTTAATATATCACAAAAGCATAACATAAGCAGATATGCAATAAATAAAAAAAAAAGTTTATCAGCTTATGATGATAAACGGTACATACTAGATAACGGACAAGATACGTTAGCATACAGTTAATTGTAATAGTTGAGGAGCATTCAAGAGTTTAAAAATAATTATATATAGTATTATATAATGGAACAAGAAAGATTAGAAAAGGTTTGCAGAAAACTTAACCATTTAAAAGATAAATATAGAAGAGAATTGACGAGAGGTAAGCAACTCCAAGTAGAATATGAGGTAGTCCGTGATGATTTTATGGACACCAAAAAAAGGCGATTGCTGGTTGAAATGGATAATTATGAACGTGAGCTGGATAAAAACAGGGAAGAGCTTCTTGAACTGAAATACAAAATAGCAAAGTGTAGGAAAATAAAATACTCCATGGTAAAAAATGATATGCAGAGCGATGACGAAGACTACTGTCCGGTTCCTTCTGACTTTGCCTAATGAGTTGCAAATGTTATGTTAATGAGTTGCAAATGTTATGTTATTAAAATAGCAAACCGGATTGATTAGTAGTATAGATAGTGGGGGTATCAGCGGAGCTTCCCTCGCGGGGTGCTTGAGAAAACTAATAAAATATGTTGGTGTTGATTTAGGCGTGACTTACATTTAGATCTTGGTGTGTAAATGAGAGTTACGCCTGAGTCCCCCCTGGCATATTTCATTAGTTTTTATCGTTCCCCGCGATGGGGAAACTGTGCTGGTACCCCCACTATCTATACTACTTTTGTAGTTTCAGAGAAGACGATAACTTTGAAGCCCTCCTATATAACTATGTAAATCTGTGACCCCTTGGGCGGGCCAGATTTTACCCCAGGCTCACTATTTGAATAACTTGGTAGATGACCATAAGCTGATGTAACATGAATATATGAGAACTCTATGCCTTGTGGTTTTGGAGAAGACGTTTCAAGATTTTCCATATATATATATAAAACGTGCAAAATCTCCATATACAAACTTCAGACCCCGTGGTTATTTTTGATTTACGGAGACAAAAAAACACAAACTTCATAGTTTAGTAGCTAGCGATCAATTCTATTCTGGAGAATATTTTTTAAAGTTTTGTATATTTTTAGTAATGGCGGCCAACTTGAATTTTGGATCGACAAAACAATTCTTCTGTAAAGTCCCAGTCCACACAGGTGCATCCACGGAAAACCTGAGAAAAATTGACTGAGCGGTTAGATACTGCTGCTAACGGACGCCAACGCCCGCCAACGCCCACGCCGCTAAGCGAATGCTGTGCTGGCTTTTGGCCAGTAGAGCTAAAAACTATTAGTCCGCTGCTACCTTTCTCCCTTGTTTGTGTTTGTTGATTCAAAGGCATCCCATTTTCAGTATTTAATTTACACTTTATTTACATCATGACTCAGCGTCACAGATTTTTAGCTCGACTATTCGAAGAATAGTGAGAGCTATCCTACTCACCACGGCGTCGGCGTTGGCATCGGCGTCGCCAGTTTCACCTGAACGTTTTTGTGCAATAGATTTATAACTTCAATGCTACAAAAGTTATTGCATTAAAACTTTATACTAATGTTTCCCATCAAATTCTGCACCTTATCCAACAATCCCCATAACTCTTCCATGCATTTTGACAAAGTTATGGCCCTTTGATTGTCATGTCTTTACCTTAAGGTTTTTGTGCAATAGATTTATAACTTCAAAACTACTCAAGCTATTGCACTAAAACGTTATACTAATGTTTCCCATCAAATTCTGCACCTTATCCAACACTCCCCATAACTATTCCATTCATTTTGACAAAATCATGGCCCCTGAATTGGTAAAAAATATCATTTTTACATAGAAGTATATAGGGAAAACATTTCAAAATCTTCTTCTTCGAAACAAAAAGGGCTGCAGCTTAGATATTTTGTATGTAGCATCGTCTAGTAGTCCTCTACCAAGTTTGCTCAAATGAATTGAACCCGCCCCGGGGGTCACAAGAGTTGAAACATGAGGGTGTGGGTGGGCCTCCTGAGTCACAATTTAGTAACTGTTGAGATCTCCACACTATAACCATATTTACACTTACTGGACATGAACAGACAGATACAACCATCCAACCAGCATAGACACAGGATTGCTTCCCAACCCCTGTGGACATAGCCCCCCGGTCATAACTTGGAAACCATTGACATCCCAACCCTATACCATACAATTATACACTCACTGGGCATGAACAGGCGGATATAACCACGCAACCCAGTATAGACCCCGATCTCCTTTCCCACCCCTGGGGACATAGCTCGGTCATAACTTGGAAACCATTAAGATCCCCACCCTATTACCATATAAACACTTACTGGGCATGAACAGACGGATACAACCACCTAACCAGCATAGACCCCGGTCTGCTTCCCCACCCCTGGTGACATAGCCCCTGGGTCATAACTTGTGAACCGTTGAGATCCCCCACCCAATAACCATATATACATACACTTACTGGGCATAAACATATGATATAACCACCCAACCAGCATAGACCCCAGGCTCCTTCCCCAACCCTGGGGGACATAGCCTCTGAGTCATAATTTGGAAACCGTTAAGATCCCTACCCTATAACCATATATACACTACTGGGAATGAACAGACGGATACAACCATCCAACAGCATAGACCCCGGACTCCTTCCACACACCTGGTGACATACCCCCTGGGTCATAACTTGTAAACCATTGAGATCCCTACCCTGTAACCATATTTACACTTACTGGGCATTATCAAACGGATACAACCATCCAACCAGCATAGACCCTATGCTTCTTCCCCACCTTTGTGGACCTAGCTCTTGGTTCAAACTTTACAAATAATTTGATATTTTTAGCTCGACTGTTCGAAGGATCTTATGGGGTCTATAGGTCGAAGTTCATGGTCACAAATTGCATTTATGTGTTGATAGGCTCTTAGCATCAGGTTATTGTTTACGTCCGCATTTCTTAACATGTAAATAACTCCAACATTTTTTATCCAATCATCATGAAACTTATAATAGATGGAACGATGATCGTATCTATTGAGTTCAAGATCATTGAATGAAAGGTCAAGGTCACAAAGGGGTCAAAGGTTAAATGCATTTAAATATACTTTTAACATATATTCTTCAAATGTTCAACTTATAAAATTTGCATTATGTATCCTTTGAAAGGGTTATTATCAAATTACCTCCATGTCATCACAGAAAAATGGTGGCCCTTGATTTAATGAACATTCCATTCTTGACCCTTTGTTTTCACTTTTTTTCTGATGGTATGCCGGGTTTATCATTTCTTGTTCTCTGGAAATTCGACTAGTCGAGCTGCGCTGTCCTCTGACAGCTCTCGTTAATTATGTGTTAACCGTGTTTTTATTAATATTTAGAAAATATGAATTTTCTTTCAGTGAGAAAGCCTTATCTTTCAACCATGGAAATTTAATTAAAAAAAAGTTTTTGGACAAAATGGATCTCTTCAACTTTGTTAATTTGTCTGAGAATTAAACTTGTTATCAATGAGTAAACCCAACAAAAATGAGAAATTTTGTTCTATAGAAACCACAGCCCTCAAACGCAATTTTACCGTAGGCCCGCACTGTACCACAACTAAGAACAAATTAAAAATACAACGAAAAAGACAAAACATAACCCCAATAGTGGTGAAAAAATGGTCCTTACTTTTCTTCTATGGTTCCTAACATTTATCTTCCAGAACTAAATCTAAAAAAAGCTAACGTTTCGGATTCAGTCACTCCGTTTCTTGCCTTACATCTTCCTATTAAAAATGGAGTAGTAATAACTAAAATTTATGAAGAGAGATGATTTATTTTGATATTGTGAATTATCCACATTTAGATGGGGAATATCCCCAAAACTTTTTCTTATGGCGTGTATATTTCTCAGTTAATTCGTATTGCCAGAACGTGTTGAGGACTTCAACCTTCGTAATCTTAACATTGCTGAACAAGAAATGTCACAGTAAGTGACAAATGCCCCCGAAGTGACCTGTAAGTGTGACCTTGACCTTGGAGCAATATGAAACAGATATATTTTAAAAAAATATAAAAAAAAAAAAATTAAACAAACAATAAAAATCAAATTAAATTTTTTTAAAAAATAAAAAATAAATAAAAAATAAGAAAAATAAAAATATTTAAAAAAACAAATTAAAAAAAAAATTAAAAAAAAAAATTAAAAAATTTATAAATTATTTTTTATTTTTACTTTTTCGCGACACGACGTCTTGTTGTGGTGAGCAATTGTGCTAAGTTATTTGAAAATCCGTTGATTCTTGTCCGAGTTATGAAGCGGAGACGATTGTATAGACGAACGGATTTTGAACTTTGATCTGTAAGTGTGACCTTGACCTTGGAGCCGCGGACCTGGATTTTGTGCCCGACACGTCGTCTTGTTGTGGTGAGCAATTGTGCAAAGTTATTTGAAAATCCGTTGATTATTGTCCAAGTTATGAAGCGGAGACGATTGTATAGACGAACGGATTTTGACCTTTGACCTTTAAGTGTGACCTTGACTTTGGAGCCACGGACCTGGATTTTGTGCGCGATACGTCGTCCTGTTGTGGTTAGCAATTGTGCAAAGTTATTTGAAAATCCATCCATTATTGTCAGAGTTATGAAGCGGACACGAGTGTATAGACGAACGGATTTTGACCTTTGATCACTAAGTGTGACCTTGACCTTGGAGCCACGGACCTGGATTTTGTGCGCGACACTTTGCTCTGTTGTGGTGAGCAATTGTGCGAAGTTATTTGAAAATCCATCCATTATTGTCAGAGTTATGAAGCGGACACGAGTTTATAGACGAACGGATTTTGACCTTTGATCTCTAAGTGTGACCTTGACCTTGGAGCCACGGACCTGGATTTTGTTTGCGACACGTTGCCCTGTTGTGGTGAGCAATTGTGTGAAGTTATTTGAAAATCCATCCATTATTGTCAGAGTTATGAAGCGGACACGAGTGTAGTCACGAACGGATTTTGACCTTTGACCTCTAAGTGTGACCTTGACTTTGGAGCCACGGACCTGGTATTTGTGCACGACACGTCGTCTTGTTGTGGTGAGCAATTGTGCAAAGTTATTTGAAAATCCGTCCATTATTGTCAGAGTTATGAAGCGGACACGAGTGTACACGCGAACGGACAGACAGTGCGATTACTATATGCCACCCTTCGGGGGCATAAAAACTCCTCCAACAGGGTTACCGTTACCATGTTAAGTTTCATTATTGTAACACTGATCTTGCAATCTTAAAACACTTCTGCGACGCGGCTTATCAAAACTCGTCTTTTATGGAGATGTGATTTACAAACTTAGGATGATTATCGGTCGTGAGTTATTTATTAAAATTATTGGAAAATTTATAAACAGAGGTTACGACGGAAGAATTCTACGGCGCACTACATGTTTAGTTGTAGACCTTTTTGCAGTTTGCAATTATGCTTTTCTCTTTGACTGTGCAACGTACGGACGGGGCGGTGGACTCTATGACAACGTGTTCCTAAATTAACGGATTTCCCCTTGATGCTCTGACTTCAGACAAGTTATCGGGCACATACGAGAATAGCTTCTTATGTTTAACATATTTTTGATATATTATATACATAAACATTTCTGTGTTTTTTATAACACCTATCTAAGCTTTCTGAAATGTAAGGGGTTAATTCGGCGTGGATTAGTTTTATTTACACTGTCCTGTTGTTTAAGGATGTTGACAAGGCGGTATCCCTGTTGTCAACCCTTATATGTCTGTGATGTGCTTTTTTACTGAATGTGTTTGTGGTGTAGTTTTTGAATCACCTTTGCGTTGTAATACGTGTTGGAGTGACAGTATTCTGTGAATGCTACTCTTCCTGTTGGACTTATATTTTCTTTACCGAAAGGTTTGTGGGCAAAATTTAATTATAAACCACTTATGCTCCAATCAGTCAGTTTTTCAGTCAAACGGGGGTTGCTGTGTCAAGCCACATTGGCTTTTCTTTTCGTTTTGCTATTTCACTAAATCTGTATATTTGTGGCATATCATAGGATTTAAATAGATATACCAAATGTTTTAAATCGATATTCTTAATTTACACGAAAATCAACTTTATCGTATGTGTTCAAAACATACCTTAGTTTGTATTAAAGTCATGTAAAGAAGAACCATGTTTTACAATGCAACTGATTTGAAAGTAATAACAAAACAGTTCCTTTGAACTTAAAAATGTTGATACTAATTTCTAATAAGCATTTTGTCGATTTCTAAAACTTCATTTCTTATTTTCGTAACATTCAAATTCCATTTCATTGTGATTTTCCGATCATTTATTTTCAAGTACATTGATTTGTTTAATGTTTAAGTTTGTTTTTATGTCATTTTCTACATGTTTAATTGTTTCTTATTAATTATTTCGACTATGTGACCACAGATGTGTTGGTCACATAGTCGAAATAATTGATAAGAAACGATTAAACATGTAGAAAAACAAACGAGTCTGCTACTGTTCTCTGTTGTTTGTTGCTTTCAAGGGATCCCCTTTTCAGCATGTATTGACTTTACACTGGCGTTTGTATAGTTTTGTGTGGCGGCTGTAAAACGTCGTACTGACTACAAATCATTACTGTTATTACTTACAAGTATTTTCGGATCTGTGATTTAAAAGTGTGTTTGTTTGTTTGTTTGAATAGTGTTTTACGTCATTTTTAGCACATGCTAGGCAATATAATGGTCGGTGTTTGCGGTAGAGGAAGACCACCCCATTTACCTGCGTAAAATGAGTATTGCATACCTCCCGCCATCCGTAAGAACCGACACTTTCTCAGTAAACAAGTAGAATACACACCGCTTAAGTCGTTGCTTAGTGGCGTCCAAGGAGTTGCACATTGTAGAACCTCTCCTGAATTGACTGAGTAAAACCAAGTCTGCTATTTTACTTTCTTTTTGTGTTTGTTGCTTCCAAGGGATCCGCTTTGCAGTATTGTATTTCAATGTTTCCTTCAAAACGTTTATCGTCTAGTTTCCTAAAGATGTTTTTTATAGTTGAACGTCCCTTTTTTGGTCATTCAACAAACTTTAAGGCAGATTCAACATTTATGTCACGCTATTACTGACTAGATCTAAGGCTATTTTCTTTAATAGAAACATGACCGCCAAGCCATCGAAAAATGACCTGGTTAGTGAAAACACGTTCATCATTTGAACAAACTTCATGAACAGTCTCAATCAAACCGTGATTTTCTTCGTATCTTGATGTAAAACATACCATTCAGTGCATTTCTTTGAATGTATCTTGCAATAACACAGCAATAACACACGAAGAATTTTATCTTTATTCGGATATGTAGATTTGCGTTTGTTCAGTTCACTCGAATAGAATAAGTTTTAATTTCATGTTAATTATAAATGAAACGCGCGATTTCATTGGTTGAATTTAGTTGATCTTCTCATGAATATTGATTAGATGAAAGGTCAATCTGAGGTGACCCGGTATGTAATATGGTCAGATTTAAATAGCGGAAAGTAGTGGATTTTAATGAGATTGGTCCACTCTCATACTCTTTGAAAGAGGACCATGGGCTTATGCTACATTCAATATATACTGAAACGAAAAAGAAACGCAATTCGGGAATTTCCGCTATATATTGTATGTACAATGTACGGGGAAAAGAATAAAACAACATATAATACAGCAAATAGTATTCCTTCAAAGTTTCATTATTGACAGAGTACGGGTTTAACTCAAGATATGAGCAAACTTAGGATGCAAACTTTTGCAAACTCTTTACGTTAAATACAGTTCTGAAATGGCACAATTTTTCAAAGAGGAACATCAACATTTATGAATTTCTTGTTACAGAGTGTTCTGTGATTAAAACGTCTACAACATCACATTGTGTCCTTTCTCTAACTAACTGCAACTTTTTTTTACCAAACATCTTGGGATTTCTTTGGAATAGTATGTGGAATTAAGTGTGCAGTATATACAATATATAGCGAAAATTACCGAGTTGCGTTTCTTTTTCGCTTCAGTATATGAGAGCTATACATGCCAGCAGAGTTTTCATTAGTTTCAGTATACGTATAAGTCTATGTAAAACACGCGACCCCTGAGAGGGGCCATATTTTGCACCATGTTCACCATTTTAACAATCCTGGTAGAGGACCATATATAAGCGTACGCTACACACAAATAGAAGAATCCTAGCTCATGTGATTTCAGAGAAGATTTTGTTTTTTAAGATTTTCCTAACTTTATTTAAAACATGTGACCCCCGAAGTGGAGCAAAAGTTCAGCATGGTTAGAATTTGAACAAACTTGGAGGGCCATAAGCTTATGCTACATACACTAACTGAGACATCTATACATTGTGGTATCAAAGGAGTAGCTTGTTTAATGTGGTCCCCATATAAACTCTATGTACCACAAGCGTATGCTACACGCAGAAAATTAACTCAAGCTAGTAGGATTGTTTTTTAAGATTTTACTATACAATACATACTGAAAAGAGAATCCCTAGAAGAAACAAACACAAACAAGAAGCAGACTCGGCTTTATTTAGTCTTCCTTAAACTATGACCCCGGTGGGGCCAGATTTGACCCCAGCGTCACCATTTCACTTCTTTTGGTAGAGGACCATAAGCTCAACAACGGAAGGTCGGTGTAATAGAAGTTCCGCGGAAACGCTTTACAGTTGAACATCTTCCCTAACTCCGACAAAAATCATTCAATCATAATTTCCCCACAAACCGCGCTACAATACATCATACTGATTCATCCTACCAAGTTCCATGAACATCAAAAGAAAAATGTAGGAGTTGAGCAGAAATGATCTACATTAAAAAATTCATAGTCCCGTAACTCCGCCAAGTCATTCAAACGGGACGTACTAATAATATGCGTTTAAAGACATCTCACTGATACTTGCTACCAAGTTAAATGAAAATCTAAAGAAAAACGTAGGAATGGAGCGGAAACAATTTACCTCAAGAACATTTCAAAGTCCCATCACTCCGCCAAATATCATTCAACCGGAACGTCCTCAATATGCACGTATAGACATCATGCTGATGCTTATTACCACGTTCCATGAAAATCGGATGAAAACCGTAGGACGGACGAACGGACGGACGAACATACGGACAACACCTCTCAGGCACTGGTTAGAGTTATATTCTACTTGAAGGTCATCATGAATGAACTCGATGATCCCAAAGAACCAGTTAGTAATAACATAATTGATTCGTAGAGTTTGGTGGTGATGGTTCCACTACTCCAGCATTTAAAGGTTCTGATTATTGTTTATAATAATCACCCTTAGGATATGTTGCCTGCTTTTTAATTTAGTATTTTGAATGTTACCTGTGATACGCAGGATTCATAACCTCTGCTCCCAGCCAAATTTCATTTTGTTTATTTCTCCAATTGTTTTCTCGTTTAGAGCAACGCGTTTTGTTAGAAACTGGGACCATACGCCGCTGGCCATGGAATGGTGTAAATACCGCATTGAAGGTTCCATGTTCACCGTCATATGCATACCATCTTCGGGAAGGCTCAAATGTATGTACTATTGGCAGTTTAAATATTGAGTTCTGCTCAACCCGGGTCTAGAGGACGAAAACGGTAACAAGAAATTTTCACTACCGTTCATGAACAGTCTCAGTCAAACCGAGACTGCAATGTTTTTCGTATTTATCGTGTTCGATGATTTCCGAGTTTTTCCTTTCATACTTTTTTTGAGGCTTTATACGTGCCTGAAACTGCACATTTTCAGTGGACAGACTGTACGTTGAGTGGACCCACTGCGATATTAAACGTTTTCTCTTTTGTTAATGGTGCTTCCAATGGATCCCCTTTTTCAGCATTATTTGACATTCACACTAGCCTTTGTTTAAGTGCTGTATGGCAGCTGTAAAAAAGTTTCCCAAACTATATTTCAGTAGTGCTATGATCCTTTGAAATCATCAAGCCCACTGTTTTATCTTTAAAGTAGAATGCTGTTTATGCCGGTTCTAGTGAGAGGGGTGTTGCACCTTACATGACATCTCATAAACAGACTATAAAAAAAACCAGTCCGGCTTGATATTTTTCTCTTTCCTTTGTGTTTGCTGCTTTCAAGGAATGCCTTTTTCAGTATTTATTGAATGTTTTAGAAGCAAGAGATGCCTTGAGATCATTTGCACAATTATTCAAACCGGTTACACAAGTGTCACGTGTCTTTTTTTTCCCCTTAAAATTACACTGCATCAATTTCAGTGAAAGTTTTTCTTCCGTTTATAATATTAACAAGACAAATATATTGAGTTGCAAATTAAAGAATGTGTACACAGCTCAGTTGCGAAAGAGTGTGCACTGAGTTTTTTTAATTAATTGTATAAATTCCTAAACTAATATGTCATATTTGGTACCAAAATGTTTATCATTATATTGCCAATATCATGTTGTCATTTTTTTTCAATAGGTTGAATCAATAAAGGACTGTCGCTTGATAAAGAGGATAGGGGTGAAAAGTGAAATTTTCAAAGTATACACTTTCTTTTGCAACTGAGTATATGTCAAACTATTTTGCTTCTGTTTATCCTTACAACTGTTTTGATTCGAGTGTTTTTGTTTGACTATGCTATACTTCCTGTTTGACTATGCTATACTTCCTGTTTGACTATGCTATACTTCCTGTTTGACTATGCTATACTTCCTGTTTGACTATGCTTCCTGTTTGACTATGCTATACTTCCTGTTTGACTATGCTATACTTCCTGTTTGACTATGCTATGCGTCCTGTTTGACTATGCTATACTTTATGTTTGACTATGCTATACTTCCTGTTTGACTATGCTATACTTCCTGTTTGACTATGCTATACTTTCTGTTTGACTATGCTATACGTCCTATTTGACTATGCTATGCGTCCTGTTTGACTATGCTATACTTTCTGTTTGAATATGCTATACTTCCTGTTTGACTATGCTATACTTCCTGTTTGAGGATATAGCAGGGCGGGGATTTCTTTATTTATACTTTATACTGTATCGTTTAATTAGGATGACAAAAGGGTAAGCGTGAGGTTTGATGCATCCTAGAACCTGGTGTAAACCCCCAAGGGACCGGCCAGTGACCGTTCCAATGCGGTAGCCCTTTTGTCAACCTTTTATGTTTGTGATGTCATATACCATACCTTTTATTTATCCTGTAATTGCTTTTTGCTGACTGTGGTCCTTGAATGCTAAATTTCCTGTTTGACTTTTATATCTACTTTTAAACCAACTTCATTCAATTGTTTTATATTTTAATTTTAACGGTGTTTAACATCATTTTCAGCACATGCTAGGCCATATATGACGTTCGCTTTTGTTGTTGTTCAAATCTAACCATTCATTCTATACTGAACAAAAAAAACGTCCCCTGATATTGATGCTGATTGTCTAGACAGCAAAACAGAAAAAAATCAATGATCTTTTAAGAATACTTACATAGACCGCCAACAATAGTCCAAATAAAGATGTTTTTGAAAAGTTCAGTACGCAAGGGAGTTAGCCCCCTCTTTGTTAAAACTTGCATTTTGGCCACACGAAAAACAAATTTAATATACGAAAATTACCGAAATTTGTCAAGACAATATTCTCTATATGTTCTTACCAAAATAAATCACACAAAAAAAGTCGGAAGTTTCTTTTTTTGTTCAGTATGCATGTACTAACTGTCTCTTGCTCCTCGGATAAACCTTGAATACTAGCAGTTCTAATGTAAACATCTACATTAGACGACACTAAAAAGGACACTGATTTTAAATACTATTTTTTTTATTATTATTTTCTCAATTTCTGAACACGTTCTTTAGCCGGTGAATGAATGTTATTCTATTATCAAATTGATTATTTATTTTCAATTTTATTTGTTAAATCTGTTAAAAATATTTTGATGATTTTTTATACGATTTTTTTGTCATTAAAAATAAAGGAGATATAACCTATTGACAATTTGCAAAGAACATAATTTATATGGATGCGGCCATCTTGGTGCCATGATGTCATCGCGCCATTATACCATATATGGCATATTGACAAAATATATCTTAAAGAAAAGAAAATCACTGCAAATGGATTAAAAAATAAATATACAGATATAAAATGTATAAATTGTATGCTTGTTTTTCATTTGCAGTGATTTTCTTTAAAAGCAAAAAAAATCACTGCAAATTGATTAAAAAAATAAATATACAAATATAAAATGTATAAATTGTATGCTTGTTTTTCATTTGCAGTGATTTTCTTTGCTTAAACATTCTGGTTTGGTGCGTGCGACTCGGTGTATAGTTAGGTGTTTGCGGTGGATGACAACGACTTGGGGAAAACAAATGTTGGTCAAACACATGATAACACTCGAAAACGTTCACCTATCAAGCAGCCGCTCCGCCGAGTGACAGTATACATGCAAAAAAGAAGTTGATACCAGCACTGACAACATGCTACAGAGGGGTGTTATTGAGCCGTCATCTAGTCCTTGGGCTTCTGGTATCGTGTTAGTCAAGAAGAAAGGCGGGAGCATACGTTTCTGTGTCGATTACAGAAAGTTAAATGCCGCCATGGTCAAAGACGCATATCCAAGAATTGACGAATCCCGTGATCATCTCTCGGGAAAGATGTGGTTTTCTACCCTTGATCTTTGTTCAGGGTATTGGCAAACCAAGACAGCTTTCATAACCAAACGTGGCTTGTTCCAGTTCACGGTAATGCCGTTCGGCTTTTGTACTGCTCTAGCAACGTTTGAGTGACTCATGGACGTTGTTTTGAGCGGATCTGTTTGATTTACCTTGACGATAGTATCGGTATGGCAGACTCGTTTGAAGATGTGATTTCAAATTTGGAAAAGAGTCCACAATGTAATCCTCCGACGGCTTAAAATTAAAAGCAACGAAGTGTCAATTGTTCGCTAGAAAGATAGAATTGCTTGCCTATGTGATCTCAGAAGAAGGCATACAAACAGATCAGTCAAAAATTCAAGCTGTACAAAACTGGCAGGAGCTAACAACATTAACCAAAGTACGTTCGTTTTTAGGACTCCGCGTAGTTATTTAATATTATAGAAAATCCATTAAAGACTTTGCAGTCATAGCAAAACCCCTTCACAAGGTGATATAGAATGGCCAAATGTTTGCTTGGTCTGTGGAATGTCAAAAGTCATAGTTTAATTAAACAAGACAGCTGAAGCCAAAATCAAGGTGGGTTATCTTAGTTTTCCATCCACTGGTTGTATTACACATTCTGCAAGTGTACGGAACAATATAAATATACCATTTATATATGGCCTCGATTGTGTTATCATATAAAATAACCAAAGGCTGGGATCGTGAACCTAATCATTATGATCTAAGGATAACTTTTTTTTTTACATATGCTTTTTCAGAACAGTCGCATCACTTTCGCAGTTTCATATACGATCAACTGCGCGGATAAACGCTTTACAGAATAAAGAAGTAAAATGAAATCATCTTTGGAATGAGTCGGCTAACTTAGGTACTTTTTTTTCTTTGTAAAGAAGTAAAATCAAATCACCTTTAAATGAGCCAACTAACATATGCACTTATATGCACGTACAATGTGCCGAGTCACATGCGAATCAGTGTCGTAGTTTCACATACGCTCATATTATTTATTTCGTTTATTAAAGTTAAAACAGAAGTCACTTTATAGAATGAAGAATACTCTCTCAGCTCGTATTTGAATTAGCCAGCTAGCTTAAATACTTTTCCCAAAAGAAACAAATCGGCAACGATCGGTATATATATATACTGAACAATTTGCCGTGTCACGCCACTGTCCCAGTTTCACCTGGGCTGTCATATAAAGCCCTGGTTTCACATACGGTCAAACGAACGTAATTTTTGTTGTTTAGTAACACTAAAACAGACATCACTGTTATAGAATAAATAATTATCTTTCAACTCGTCTTTGAAATAGCCAGCTGTCTTAAATACTTTTCCCAAAACAAATAAATTAACAACGATTTTCTTACATTTGATCAATTCGCAAGACGGTGCGTAACTTAGCGCAACGCGCATGCGCAAAAAAAACCTTGCCTGTACGCGCAAGTTTTCATGGGTAAATTATTATTCGGCGGATAGATTGGATTTACGACATGTTTCGAATCCAGACTATGTAGATCTATGTGCAATACAATAAAACAGAAGTTGGTACGATGAAAACTTAAACGATTCCATCGAAAAATGTGAAGTGATACATAACAAAGTAAATCAGTATGATGCAATATGAATCAGTTTAACGCAAACAAGTAAAATAATCGGACGAAAACAAAGTCGGTGCAGGTTAATTTTAATGCTATTTGGGCTTTGCAACTCTTCATTCTGGAAGGCAGTGGAATTCGTGCAGAGTGGTCCCCAATGGATAATATACTTCTCATTTATCTTGATGCTCAACTGGCGACGAACAGAACATTTAAAGAACACATTACAAATCGTTAAAGATCGTTCCATCATTAAACTGACCATGACCCGAAAGTGAAATGCAAAGAAGAGCGTGCCATTTCTCGGACATTAAGCGATGAATATGTATTGAGCAGCTTAGTGTCAGATGGACCCCTCCGAAAATGCTATCATTTCTAGGCCTACCAATTTACACTTGCTGTTTATTCAAAACTATGCTTTAGTAGTGTCCGCTGGATTCATAATAAGAGAACTTTGTGTCCAAAAGAGAGAGATAGGCTAAAGCGTACATTGATAAACTGAAGATGATGTTGTTTCCACCTATGTTGGCATATTCATCACAGGAAGAGACCATTGTTCTCGATACAGACGCCTCTGATGTGAGAATCAGAACCGTGCTATGGGAATGAAAACATGGTAGTACATTTATGCAAAAGACTGGTCTGCTCAAAATCGACCTTGCATCACACGATTAGAGCTTCAACAACATGTTCTTCTCAGGGCCGACCATAGTTTGTTGGCATGGTTGTTCCGCTCCTAACATCCGTAAGGACACCTGACCAGATATTCTAAGGAGTTGAGAAAAATCTCTTGGAAATGCGGATGTTTTATCAAGGGCCAATACCAGAACAGACGGCTATGAAGCTTCTTCAGATCCGTGCAAACTGCCTTTTGATGGTTGCCATCATTTCAGGAAGCTCCATGCATGTTTGGAACAATTTGAGGACAGTTTTGATAAAATGTCACCGTTAGCTACACACAGAATTTAGACTGATAATGAGGCATGCCGATCAAAATGTTACTCAGGAAACTGGAGAGGTTCAGCTATAGAAAAGAAAGAAAAAATTGTGTATGCAAGCTCCTGCACTCAGAAGAGTACTTGCTCACTGTCAAGCAATTCAAGCTTGCCGTATAACACGGCGCCCAAAGGACAACTCAAGAAGTAAATGCAACTAAAGCAGGAAGTTGCAAGAATGCACTCTGAAAGTCCAGACTTGAACGCTCATCCGAATAATTACGTCGTGGGACTGTAATAGTTGGTCTAGTGTTGTAATGTGGGAGAAACCTCAGTTTGGGGTTTCGATTGACAGGCCATCATGAAAAAACTTGGTAAATTTTGAATGTTTTAAAAGGCTATTCCATTAAAACATACATGGGACCCCAGGACCCCCAACTCAAATGAAGTTTAAAGAACTAAATTTCGGGAAAGCAGGGTTCACCCATAGATGTTTATTAAACTGCCTTCCTGGGTTCCTGGGTATGTTTTAATATGTTTTTCATTTTTTGCAATGTTATCGAAGTATAACACGTCAATGATGGGTCACAAATTGTATAAAACCGCGTAGCGCAGCGAATTATACTGTAGACACTCCATTTACGGTGGAGCCACGTTTCCACATTTGCATATGCGGTGTCATGAAGAAAACCTTGAATAAGCATGATAAAAACAAGAGGCCCAAGAGGGCCTGTGGACGCTCTACTGGCTAATATGGCTCTTATAACATCAATGAAGCGAGTGACTATCGTCTTAAAGAGGCAAAATATAGCATTTTTAACTAAATCAAGAGCCGTAACTCCGCCGTTACTGGTCCGATCTGGCTGGTTTTCTAACTTGGCCAGCAGAGATAATAAAAATAATAATAAAAAAAAACATTTAAAAAAAGAAAAATCTGGTACAGTTTGGTAAAGATCATATGGTCCGATCTGGCTGGTTTACGAACTTGTCCGAGCTATCATTGACATTAACAATTTGATAAAGATCGGATGAAAAATGAAGGCCCTATCGTCATAACGAAGCAAAATATAGCATTTTTAACTAAATCAAGGGCCATAACTCCGCTGTTACTGGTCCGATCTGGATGGGTTTCGAACTTATCCGAGCTTTTATTGACATTAACAATCTGGTAAAGTTTGGTAAAGATCGGATGAAAAATGAAGGCCCTATCGTCTTAACGAGGCAAAATATAGCATTTTTAACTTATCAAGGGCCATAACTCCGCTGTTACTGGTCCGAACTGGCTGGTTTTCGAACTTGTCTGAGCTATTATTGACATTAACAATTTGGTAAAGTTTGGTAAAAATCGATTAAAAAATGAATGTCCTATAGTCTTAACGAGGCAAAATATAGCATTTTTAACTAAATCAAGGGCCATAACTCCGCTGTTACTGGTCCGATTTGGCTGGTTTTCTAACTTGTTCGAGCTTTCACTGACATTAACAATCTGGTAAAGTTTGGAAAAGATCAGATGAAAAATGAAGGCTCCATCGTCTTAACGACCGACGGACGGACAACGGACAACTCGGCATCCCATAAGCTCTGCTGGCCTTTGGCCAGTAGAGCTAAAAATTTACAAAATGAACATGAAGTGGGGTCCTACCCTTCTGCCTCTAGCGGGATTTGCAGTGGCTGTATTCTATCCCGGCAACCACACGGGGATAAAAACAAATAGATAAGAAACTCAGGCGCGTAGACAGATGGAAGCTTGAAAGCCGGAACCGTTCAACATTTTACCCCCATGAAATAGTGTTTGGAAGCCCGAGCATACACCAAACCATTTTTCACCGCTCAAATCAAATGTTGGGCTTCCATTTTAGTCTGTGCCTGCGCAGCTGGAACTATTTTATTGTGACGTGTTATTGAGAAATTACAGAACACTTTTAAGAATGACTAACCAGTTTGTAATTATAAATATATATACTCCTCAAATTTATTTAAAGACAATAAAAAAGGACAATAATAATTAAACTCAATCTTTAATATTCTGCATTTCTTATCCATATCAAAAGTTAATACTTTTGGGTCAAGTAACAACTGTTAAATAATAATATTAAAGGGACACCTGGCAATCTTGAGTTTTATTCAAACATTAAAATTTGCTCCTCGATTTAGTTATCCTGCGTCATTTTTACTTTAAAACTGCTTGCATATAATTAAATAAAAAATTGAGATTTCAATTGTCTTCATTATTTTTACCATTTTGTTAATATATTATTGGTGCAATATTATAAAAAGTTAGTAATATGTAAAAATAATTTGCTTAGAACTATTCTAACAATTAATATTCATGATTGAACAAATGCAAGTTAAAGAGAAAAACTAACGGGACACCGTGAGTTTTTAAAAAATCAAGATTGCCGTGTGTCCCTTTAAACTTAAAAACTGCAAAAAGACCATAGAATGTCCAATAATGGCACAATTAAACAAGAACAACGTGAACAGTGGAGACGCTCAACTTTGGTGAAGTTACAATTGATTAACAAGGCAGACGGGTTTCTATAAATTATTTCTATTTCTATATATAAACAGGTGCTGGAAACAGGATATTCATAATTAATAATGTGTTCATGTTAAGGTGTTTATTCTAATAAACTTCAGTTATATTATATATGGAATCACTTTTATTAGTAATGTTATATAATACACCTACAGAGATGGAGATAGCGGCATGTGGGCACATGACACTATGGTCATTAATGGAAAATATCTTGCAAGATGAATCCAGCAGGAGACACGATCACCAGCAGGCTGTGGTGTTGTCTAATGAGGCCGAATGCATGTGCAAAGTTTCAATCCATCCAGAATACTTCATTCTATAAAGTGACTTCTGTTTTAACTTTAATAAACGAAATAAATAATATGAGCGTATGTGAAACTACGACACTGATCCGCATGTGACTCGGCACATTGTACGTGCATATAAGTGCATATGTTAGTTGGCTCATTTAAAGGTGATTTGATTTTACTTCTTTACAAAGAAAAAAAAGTACCTAAGTTAGCCGACTCATTCCAAAGATGATTTCATTTTACTTCTTTATTCTGTAAAGCGTTTATCCGCGCAGTTGATCGTATATGAAACTGCGAAAGTGATGCGACTGTTCTGAAAAAGCATATGTAAAAAAAAAGTTATCCTTAGATCATAATGATTAGGTTCACGATCCCAGCCTTTGGTTATTTTATATGATAACACAATCGAGGCCATATATAAATGGTATATTTATATTGTTCCGTACACTTGCAGAATGTGTAATACAACCAGTGGATGGAAAACTAAGATAACCCACCTTGATTTTGGCTTCAGCTGTCTTGTTTAATTAAACTATGACTTTTGACATTCCACAGACCAAGCAAACATTTGGCCATTCTATATCACCTTGTGAAGGGGTTTTGCTATGACTGCAAAGTCTTTAATGGATTTTCTATAATATTAAATAACTACGCGGAGTCCTAAAAACGAACGTACTTTGGTTAATGTTGTTAGCTCCTGCCAGTTTTGTACAGCTTGAATTTTTGACTGATCTGTTTGTATGCCTTCTTCTGAGATCACATAGGCAAGCAATTCTATCTTTCTAGCGAACAATTGACACTTCGTTGCTTTTAATTTTAAGCCGTCGGAGGATTACATTGTGGACTCTTTTCCAAATTTGAAATCACATCTTCAAACGAGTCTGCCATACCGATACTATCGTCAAGGTAAATCAAACAGATCCGCTCAAAACAACGTCCATGAGTCACTCAAACGTTGCTAGAGCAGTACAAAAGCCGAACGGCATTACCGTGAACTGGAACAAGCCACGTTTGGTTATGAAAGCTGTCTTGGTTTGCCAATACCCTGAACAAAGATCAAGGGTAGAAAACCACATCTTTCCCGAGAGATGATCACGGGATTCGTCAATTCTTGGATATGCGTCTTTGACCATGGCGGCATTTAACTTTCTGTAATCGACACAGAAACGTATGCTCCCGCCTTTCTTCTTGACTAACACGATACCAGAAGCCCAAGGACTAGATGACGGCTCAATAACACCCCTCTGTAGCATGTTGTCAGTGCTGGTATCAACTTCTTTTTTGCATGTATACTGTCACTCGGCGGAGCGGCTGCTTGATAGGTGAACGTTTTCGAGTGTTATCATGTGTTTGACCAACATTTGTTTTCCCCAAGTCGTTGTCATCCACCGCAAACACCTAACTATACACCGAGTCGCACGCACCAAACCAGAATGTTTAAGCAAAGAAAATCACTGCAAATGAAAAACAAGCATACAATTTATACATTTTATATTTGTATATTTATTTTTTTAATCAATTTGCAGTGATTTTTTTTGCTTTTAAAGAAAATCACTGCAAATGAAAAACAAGCATACAATTTATACATTTTATATCTGTATATTTATTTTTTAATCCATTTGCAGTGATTTTCTTTTCTTTAAGATATATTTTGTCAATATGCCATATATGGTATAATGGCGCGATGACATCATGGCACCAAGATGGCCGCATCCATATAAATTATGTTCTTTGCAAATTGTCAATAGGTTATATCTCCTTTATTTTTAATGACAAAAAAATCGTATAAAAAATCATCAAAATATTTTTAACAGATTTAACAAATAAAATTGAAAATAAATAATCAATTTGATAATAGAATAACATTCATTCACCGGCTAAAGAACGTGTTCAGAAATTGAGAAAATAATAATAAAAAAAATAGTATTTAAAATCA